>JAUKNX010000374.1:0-29297 GCA_030762935.1 Hymenopus coronatus | reverse complement strand
TGCCAATTGATTTATGGTAACTAATCAACACTGTTGAAGTATATTAGCTTCACTTAGTGTTAAGCACACTAAAACTAAGTTTGCTTGGTGAAATAGAATTAGTCTTAAAACAAATTAACCGCTGTTAACTCTTTAATGTATATTGATGAAATTGTTTATAAGTGTATTCTTGTAAGTTTTTCAGGTTTTGAGTCAACTTTTTCTTTAGGAATGTCTGTTAGCTATTATACCAAAATATTAGCAGTGAATAGGTCCTTTAACTGTAACTATTGTGACAATTTTACAGCAGTCGTGGCAATGTTTTTATCCATAACAATCTGGGTCAGATATGAGATTTCAGAATATACAGTAAGAAAGTCTTGGTAGATGCTAACATATGAACTTTGAACAATTAGACAGTGAAACTCTCTTTTTATAGTTTTCAAGGGGATGATGCAAAAAAAGTGTAAATGGCAGGAAATGGTAAAACAAGAGTAAATTTTAAAACATGAATTTATTTACTATTAAGCTGTAATGCTGCATATGTAAGTGTGTGTGGGTGGGGGTGGGGTGGGTGCGCGTGGGGTTGCGTGCACTCACTAACATCTATTTGAAAAAGCTTGGAATTGTTAGTTGTATATGCTTCTTATGCATTTGTATTAGTTCCACCTGCTTCTCTCAGCATCCTCTTCTGAGGCACTTACAAAATACTGCCTCAAAACAGCTAATACATCCATGGCTTCTTTATTGGTGGATATTTTGAATTCCTGGTCAGAGTCTTTGTCATCTTCTTCTTCCAGCCCACTGGAAGCAATGTCTTCTAATCTGGGCAGCACTGATGCTATTACATTGGCATCAACGATGATTTAGTCTTGAAATAAAGAACTCATCCATCACAGCCCAGTTGCTGGATTCTGACAACTCCTCTTCCTCGGGTAGACTATCCTCTTCTTCCACAAACTTGAATTCTCCCTTCTGGAAACAGATATGTTGACAGGACTAATATTTGACCATGGTGTGGCCACATAAGACATGGCATTAGCAACTGTTATGGGTATTTGCTTTGGGTGCATACCACTATCATGTATAAAGACAACATTCTCTACTGGCATTTTCCTGTATATTTAAATTTAACGCTGGGAATGATGCCCAGATCTAGTGTCTGTAGCTCATTTGTACAATCCACTGGGAGAAACACAAATTTGATGTTTCTTAGCTGCAGAGCTTCAGGGTGTGCAGCACATCTGTCCAGGAACAGCAATATTTTCCGATGATTTGTTCCTATTTTAGTATCCAAAGTGTGCAGAGTGGATGTGAAGATGCTAAGAGTTATCCACACTGTGGTAATAGCATCATACTTTGTTGGAAAATTTTTCAAATTCTCGAAACACCTGGGCTTGAATTTTCCAACTACTAGGGTAACTTTTCTGATTCATCAGCATACACCATTAGCAAAAAATTATCCTTTGCTTGCTGAGTTTTCCATTATGACAGTTTTCCCCCTTAAAACACAAAGTTTTGCTTTACAAAATGTTGTAAATCAAACCCATTTTGTCAGCGTTAAAAATATCCTTTGGTCTATTACAATAAATAATGCCAGCAAGATTTGTTTCTACTCTTGTATAGTTTCGACATTTACGCTTTTGCTTTTGCCACACAGTTAATTGTACACAATGTTGTGAACAATTCTTGAAAACCGATCTGTCTACCCATTTGAGGCAGTAAAATCTATAATTCCCAACTTCACAGTGAATTGAAGGGCTTTCATTCAAAATATGGTACCATCAACTGGAATTCCTGTCACTCTTGTAGAAACAAACCACTCCGCCACAAATATTTCCCATCTCATAGGTTGAAGTGTATATAGATTTGCTTTTTTGGACATTGCACCACTTTTTTTTTTTTTTTTTTTTTTTTTTTTTTTTTTTTTTTTTTTTTTTTTTTAATACAGGTGAATATGATCGGTGTTCAGCCCTGGCTCTTTACCGGTCATACTCATATTTTACAATAGTTTATTAATTCTAGTTTATTACACCATTTTGTCTATTTACTGTCCATATCCATTTATTTTTCACTTTGCATAAGAATTGTCCAATCTTCTTACTATCTTTTTGAAACATTTCAACTACTACTACATTTCTATCTATGCACCACTTTATTGAGAATGAAGTTCAATTATCGATCTATTTTTCACAATTGCATTCTCAGTTGAGATGGATAATCCAGGCTCTTTTGCCAACTGAATACGGGTTCCAATATGTGAATCAACATGACATAGAATTTTAGATTTCTCATGCAAAGAAATACATTTTCTGTTAGCTTTCTTCACCTGCGTGGTACCACAACACAGAAATACCAGTGTTGCTGCAAATCATGGCTAATTACAATATTATATTATGTATACCTATGATACAATGCAGTAAATCAGAGGTTTCCGCACAAATACCATGCAAACTAACGCAAAATATGTAGCAGCTGACACCGCATCTGAGCGCTGGCAACTTAGCAGAAAATCGAAATACGTGAAAGTGATTCAACGAAAGTCAATGTTGCCAATGTGGAAAATGCATAAAAGTCAGGAAATACAGCTATTCAAAAGCTGTAAATGGCAGCAACGCTATATATTGCTGATACACAATAAATTATGGGACCTGCGAAAAATGACAAATGTCAAGGGATGTAAAAAAGGGGTTTTACTGTATAGCAATATAGAGAATAGGAGAAATCAAGAAATATCAATCATTTGCCATAAATTACTTATTCCTTGGATTTAATTGTTTTCTCACACAAGCTGTGTGTAGGACAGAAATTGGATTGGTAGATTTGGACTGAAAAATTCAATTCCATAGCCGGTATTTGAACTAGGGATCTCCTGGTCTCTAGCCAGATGCTCTACCTCCGACCTACCTTGGCAATATGCTGGTACAGCATTAAATTTCTCAACTGACTCTCATGTTTCCTGGTAAACCACTAGGTGATCTCAAATTATTTTGAGATGACATACCCCAACAGCGACTTACAATGTTGTAATATTCTAAGTCCCAGGATACATAGTTTAGCCAACTATTATGGTCAATTAGTATTGATTTAATTGTGTTTTCACATAAGCCAGCTGTGGGACAGGAGTTGAATAGGTAGAGTCAGACTGAAAAATATCTTGCATTCCTTACATTCAGGAATGCTACTTTCACATATGAGCACTATTCATGTCAGTTTAGATTCATCCATTGAATGGCTTTCCATGCCCCTCAGTTCAATGTCTTGACAGCCACAGCCATCTAGCAGCATCACAATATATGTTTCTAATGGGACACCACTGTGTTTATGTTAAAGTTTCTCTTCTAATTCACATTTTTGTGGGGTGGAAAATGGTTGTCATGAATTTAGGGGCTGCCTTTGAATATAGTCTTTGGAACAGAATTACTGAATTCAAGAGTTTAATGAAAGCCATGGAAAATAAATTGATGTGGTAAAGAAAATTCTCCAGATGTCATAAATCCACAAACATATAAATCTTTAATCCCATATTACGATGTTTATATCACAATACTGTAAACCACTCTTCCTCTCTAGTTGTCATTCTGGTGTATGTTGCTGTCAGTTTCTCTTTCTGGTAGCCAATAAACAAAAAAAACAGATAAATAGTGGTATGTATTCTGATTGACTTGCAAGAAAGACCGCCAATAAACACAGAAACATATAAATAGTGGTATGTATTCTGATTGACTTGCAAGGAAGTCCAATAGATTCTTTTGTGTAAGTTTTATTCCAGTTTAGTGCCGAAAACATTGGAGAATGTTTTAGTAATCTATTAAATTAGATGTTATACATACAAAGTTGTGTTGTAGTTAGATCATTAGTCCTCTGTAGAAATCCATACATTTAGAAATATAATTATATTGACTCCTGTTTAAATATGTAAATATGCATGCATATGTGCTTCTGCATGTTTAGCCCTAACCATTGCAGTTTCTGAATTATTATTTTGCTGTAGAAAGAATAATGAGTGTATTTTGTTTTAAAAATATATTAACCTGCATTCAATAACTGTTTTTGAAATGAGATTGTGAATGAAATTGATTGGCTGCACCATCATTCAGTTTAAAGTACATTCTATGCAACTAATTGTTATGGATAACGCGTACATGACTCCATAAGTCAGATAAGTTCATAGGTTGCGGCACTGTTGGCTACTTAACATCAATATTTTTATTTATAGGAAATGAGCTGTAATGGGAAATAAAAGCAGAATACATATGAAGCATTTGCTACAGACTAAATAGGATTTTTGCAAAAAGAGTGACAATCAACAGGCAAATAGAAACATGAATTCAATTTAAAACTTTTTTTTTCCCCCAGAAAATTTTTGCTCTAGTGGCTTATATCTTCTGTCTGTTTATTGTACAGATCTTATTTTTTCCAACCTTTATGCTATGTTTGGCCATTATTAAAGAATTTCCTCGAATGTGTACTTGTAAACTAAGAGCGTAGCTCAAAAAGCACTATGATAATGTTCATTGAGATATAAATTTATTTTTGAGATTTTTTTTAAGGTTTACAGTATATTGCAGTATTGGTTGAAGGAAAATTGAAGTTCTGCTTCAGGTGGTGACACCCTGGGCAAGTATTAGTATGCTCGCCTTTCACCAAGGTGGCCTGGGTTCGGCACCAGGGAACCATCGTCCTCCGCTGGGTTTGAACCTATGACCTTGGGTATATGAAGTTAGCATGCTAACCATTACAGCACAGAGGGCGACACCTACTTGTAGGTACTGATTGTTGGTGATAAGCAGTGTAAATCTAGAAATTTGTTTAATTTTTCTGAAATCACTTACAGGATCCTGTTTTGGAGACACTCCAAGTCCCCAGCCAACTACACCTAGTAGATGACCACCAGAACCCACTAAACCTTGGAAACCAATAACAGGTAACAAAAATACTAAATTAGACATCTAAATTCATTAAGTAGAATTAATTTTCTTTCCAAAAGAAAATTTACAGCTAACACATTCCACAAAAGACTTTGCTACCTGCTTTGTCCCTATGGACTGTTTTTTAAGTAATATACACCAGTTGCCTAGTTTTTGTTATGATAATTCTTAATATGTTTACAACATAGTTAAAAATGTTTGTTTTCTTTTTGGTGCTAAATAACATTAAAAAATTTCTTAAGTGTTGCATTCACATGAGTTTTTCTACTCTCCTACAGACTACTAAGAAGCTATTCTTCTGTCTTCTTCTTGTTAGACAAGATAACCTTTTATTACTCATTTACACATTCATTGTGGTTATAAGAAGGATAGAGTAAGCTAAAGAAATAGTTATATTGTCTTTAAAAAAAATTCAGTCACTATGCGATGCCTTAAAAATTCCATTCTCCTTGGATTGTTGCAAGGGTGTGGAGAACAAGTAGCAGCTGAAAAAATAATTGAGTATTTGATAACTCAAACAAATAAAGAATATCAAAACGAATCAATGTTCAAAGGAATTTGGTAACCGTGATGTCCAAAGTATATGACTGTATATGTGAAGTCAGTTTTAGCATGTCACTTACTTTTAAGAACTAGTTTCAGGGTCAGTTGCTTCAATTTTCGATTTTAGGGGTCCAACAGTGTTGTTGGTTGTATTTGTCTGCAACCTCATGTGGAATGCTTAAGTTCTTCATTAAACTATCAACCAGCAAGAGTTCAAAGTTTAATAACATTTGTGCTTCCATTTGTATGTGCCTGCAGTCTCTTCTCTGGCAGTGGAATGCTGAACTTCTTCACTAAGCCTTCAACTGGTGGGATTTCAAAGTTTATTAGGTGGTCTTTATGCTTCCATACTAAGATATTTTCCCACATTGTGAGCTCTTTGTGGCCTGTCATGATTTTATTAGCTTTGGATTTGGGTGAAGGTTATGGTTTTCTTTCCAATAGCGAATCACAACCATAACCTATAATCTGTGTCAAGTTAGTTCTGTCCTGATGTCAACACATGGGAGGGAAGAGAGAGAGAGAGACAGAGATACTGAAGCAGAAGAGCATTAGGCTGTTGATTGGTTCAGGGAAGGTAATGGGTGTTAACTTTTACGTGGATGCATATTGTAACAGCCTCCTAAAAGTACAGTACTGTAATAGTTTTCAGATCACTGCTCTGCGCGAGTTATAAAAGGTAATAGCCCGACATTTTAGCCATATCCGACACATACCAAGCAGATGGCTCTGGGTTCGTGAATTCTGAAAGGAATATTTACAACAGACGTACACATTCTATAAAAAAACATATAGATTAGACAGAAGACAGGCGAAATTATATATTGACTTTATTAACCTATTACTGTTAAATAAAATGCAGCTAACTTATATTACTAAAGGACACTGGTATTATATACACAATAAGTTGCAAGCCTGTACCAGACAGCTCTCTTAAACAACTGGTAATTCTCGAGGTGAATGCTGATTAAGCTGTTATTGTTTATAATGCAGGGTCGCTTCTGATAATGTGTTATTTAAAACTGTATTTCTTGTACATCTCGCATGCCTCACAAGCCCAGAAGACTTGCTAAATGCAGTTTAAAAGCAGTAAGCTTTTAATCATAGAACAGACCGGTGCTTCAGGCATAATAAAACACAACTGAGGAGAGCCTTTAAAAAGTGGCGAGAGGCAAATGGTCATGCATTGTTTCGCGGTACTTAAAGAAAGAAACCCCGAATAGGCCATAAAGAATATCGAAAAATAAACGGGTGATCTCCTTGGCATTTCTGCATTTAGTGTGCTTAGTGTTAAAATGGAACAGCAAGCATCCAGAAGCCTAAGAACACCGGTTAATCATGTTAACATAAAAACATTTGGAGAAATACGATGATTTTGCGATAAGTGCTATTCGCGGTAAAGTTCATGATTGTTTTTTCAGAAATGAACCACTGACTCTAAATAAAATTTTGCATGCAGTAAATTGTGACACAGAATTGCCACATTTCTCACGAAGTACTCTGCACAGGTTGCTGATTGATATCGGATTTAAATTTCAATCGTGAAGGCGGAAATCAGTTGTGGTGGACAGAGATGACATTGTGATGTGGAGACTATCAATATTTGCGCCAAATCAAAGCTTTTCGCAGTGAGGGCCACAAAATTTACTTTTTTGGTGAAACTTGACTGAATGAGAGATATATAACTTCTTCAGCTTGGTGTGATACAACCGTGAGAGATAAAAAACAAGCATTTCTCTCTGGTCTCTCCACAGGTCTGAAAGAACCAACAGGCAAAGGAAGAAGACTCATCATAGTTCACATTGGAAGTGAAACTGGTTTTGTAGACGGTGGTCTATTGACTTTTGAATCCAAAAGCACTAGGATTTTCATGAAGAAATGACTGGTGATGTTTTTCTTCGATGGTTTTAATCTGTCCTTCCGAAACTTGAGCCTAACTCCGTTATTATATTAGATAACGCTAGCTACCACAGTGTTAAAGCAGAACGCATCCCCAATATGCCTTGGAGGAAAGATGACATTATTAAGTGGCTTCAGCACAATGCGTGTGAGTTTAGTGCCGAGATGGTTAAACTTGAACTAGTAGCCATTGTAAAAAATGTGAGAACGCAATTCGATAAGTAAATTGTGGATGAGGCAGCAAAAAATGCAGGTCACACCATTCTGGGGTTGTCACCAAAGCATTGTAAACTTAATTCAATCGAGCTAATCTGGAGTCAGATGAAAGGCTATGAGCATAGGCACAATACCACCTTTAAGCTGAGTGACTTTCTCTCCCTGATTGCCAACTCAGTACAAAATATAACTTCACTGGATTGATTCAACTGTGTTCGGCATGCAGTAAAAGAAGAAGAGAAGATGTGGCACCTGGATGGACTCACCGATAAAATTGTTGAAAGACTTGTAATCACCGACAGTAGTAGTTCAAGCCATTGCAAACATACAACGGGATATGACAATGCTTCTCTCTATCAGGAGTTGAAGCTCTGCAGGGTTCCGATTAGAAGTAACCATTATGCTTCTGCACAATACCATTAATGCTGTAACTTATAGATTTAATAATTTAATGTGTTACTAAACTCAATTTATTGTCAACAAGTTAGCTCTGCTATGTATATCGCTAGTGTTGCAAAACTTATGTGCGCTAATGTACCGTTAACACGCGGCAAGTTGAGCCAGCTCCACCTTGTTGTTGACATCAGGACAGAACTAACTTGACACAGATTATAGACCAAATCTGAAACTATTCAAGAGATGCATTTCACTGCTTTCCAAGGTTGAAAATAGAAGCAACAGCTTCTGAAGCTGTTCCCTTAAATCAAAAGTGTAAGTGGTGTGCTAAAACTGATCCATAAATATACTTGTACAATATCAAAATGTTTATACCACAAAAAAAAAAAAAAAAAAAAAAAAAAAAAAGTAAATAAATAAGTAAGTTAATAAATAAAGCAGCATAAATGATGTGCATTGATTACACAATGCTTTAATTGTAGTAAATAATAACTCCATGGCACGACAGCTCACAAGGAACCTTGGCCTACCACCCGGCTGCTGTGTCCCCCATCTCAGTCCATGACAGACGTCAGGGATGGTGTGCAGTATTAGAGAGTGAGACGTGGTCAGCACCTTGAACCCCCCTAACCAGTTAATGCAGTCCTCACTGACCTGGAGCTGCTACTTCTCCATCAAGTAGCTCCTCAATTGGCTCCCAGGGTCCTCACAAGGCTAAGTGCACCCCGGTCCAGGTCTCCCAGTGGGGGAAAAATCCTCATGCCAGTACTGGGAATCGAACCCAGACCTCCTGCTTGGCAAGCAGCAATGCTACCACTGTGCTAAGGAGATGACCTATTCTAGTAAATAGAACTCTAAAAATGAAAAATTGGAAAATATTACAGGAAAAAGCAAATGTAATTAATTATATACAAATAGAATCACTATAAGCAAGCCAAATCTTATAGATCAGGCAAATGCTGCATTCCAAGGTGACCGCTTAATAATAGATAAAAAATTAAGCTGGTAGCCCTGAGGCGACACAAATATTGTTATACAAGAAATATTTTGTGACACAACTTCAATTGTATTCTTAAATGAATTCCAATGAAGGACATGTTTAGCATCCCATCAGATGCATCTTCAACTTATCATTGCTTGATGTTCAAACTATAGTGTTACAGTTACTGTTGCTTGAGTCTAGCTGGGGATAAGTTGGCAGAAATTTTTAGAAAAAAGAGTAATACTCACCCTCTCGCTAGCAAGTAGTGTTGTGACAAATCTCTCAGGGGGAAGGGGATGTACCCCAGAAATCTCTATACTGGACAAAGCAGTGGTGGCACTCTCAACATTTTCTTCTTCTTCTTCTTCTTCATCACTTGCTGTACAAAATGTTCCAGAACTTCATCTATGAGACCATCCATCTCCCAATAATAATGTTCCACCTTTTTACATGCTCACATGCGTTTAACCAATTGTCAGCAGTATCTTTTAACACAGCGTTGTGAAACAGATTTTCAACATCAGAAGATTTGAAAGTTATGTTGTGTTTTGCAACATCCCCCTTAATTTGTGCCCATATTAATTTGATGACATTAAAATCACAGTGGCAGCCACACTAATTCATGTCCTTGACCTTCAGCTATTGCATCTATTTCATATATCTTATCTTTATCCTTATTCATTTTTATCAATTCATAGAGCACTCATTTTGCTGAGCAAGGCTCATAATTAATATTTTTTTTCTTGTAGCCATGACTGCATATCCGCTTTTTGGACAATGATATTGGTGCTTTATTTAGTTCCCTTGAATGAGATGATGCATTGTCCATAACAATAATGCTGCTATTGGGAATATTCGGAAGAAGCTAGTTTCTAAACACTTTTTAAATACACCAGCATCCATTTCTTGATATTCTTAAGTGGATTTAGATTTGAGACACTTAAGAGCCCCAGGAATAAATCTGTCTGAAGATCCAGCATGAACAATGATGAATCACTGTCCTTACCTAAGGGCATTTTAAGGGGGGTATCATTGTCTCCATCTGGTCCCTCAGACATCCACAACTTATTTTTAGTGTGACTTATGTTAACTCATGTTTCATTTAAGTAAGTTATTGGACAACCAGTGGAAGGTAGGTTCTCAGTTTACTAAGGAAATTAAATCTCTTGAATACAACGTTGGATCTCTCCATTAAATATTTACTGCCTTTGATATTAACCATATAACTAAATTTTAGTGTATTCTTTAGAATTTGGTGCTGAGCCCACTTACGTCAGTGAAAGATATCTGCTTTCACTAAATCGTCCTTTATATCATTTAAACTCGGAATAAAGTGCTCCTTATATAAAGAATATACAGTTCTTCTTATTGCTGCAGCTGTAAATGAATCCACACTTTTCTGGGGTGCTCTGCAAGGTCGCTTCTTCTCAGGAGTTCACAGTACTGTTCCACTGGCTTCACATGTCTTCATTTCATGAATGACTCTACAAATTGTGTGAGTAGATACACCAGTTGCTACAGCAGTTCCTTCTAAAATATCGCTGACTGGTATAGTTGAATTTCAAAGTTTTAAAGCTTCAAATTCTTTGATTTATGTACATGACAAACAATTTCCCTCACATCCAACTGCAGAGGTTTGCTGACACCAGCTAAAAATGCCACAAACAGTAACCAGAGCACAAACATGGTGCAAATAAAAACATGCCACAACATTTTTACACAAATGTTCCCATTATGAAAATCCTTTTGTAATTATCTGGAAAGTTAGGTATAGTAAAAGGTTTATATTATCCATGTATTTGCAAGAATTATACTATCCACAGGGGCTGTAATGCACCACTAATAACAAGCATATTCTGAAAGACAGGTGTCAGTGGAAGAAAGCCTACAACAAGGAGGGGTTTTCATTGTAGTAAAAGGGAGGTAGTTCATTTGCCTACTGTTGCTATCTCTCTCTGCCAATTTAAACACACCCAGACCTTAGGCGATGGATTTTTCATTAAAGTATTGCCATCTACTAGTGGTATAACAAATTTGGTAACAGAATCAATTGGCAGTATTTAAAAATTCATAATGTGATCTCTATATTTCAAAATAAACATTTTCTCTCATACCATAAAATGTTTTCGTAATTTAACTTCTGGATTTATTTTGTGGTTAAATGACCAAAACTCATCTCCACAGCTGACTTATCCAATCTGCTTATATTTAATATATCTAAAGTGCTCTGTAACTGTGGTTTCTAAATGACATTTGGCTGTGCCAATATAAACATGGTCATAATCCAAACAATTTAATTGATAAATGCCAGATTTTTTACTTTATTGAAATGTTATCTTTTTTATAAAAACCTAACATATATTTTATGTTTTATTTATTTTGAGGCACTAAAGTAATACTGTGCTCTTTAAGAAATTTTGTGAAATTTTTTACCTGCCCAGAGATGATAAGTAAATTTTAAAAAAAATTTAAAGCCTTTTATTTCCTAAGAGTGGTAACCTTCTTAACAGCTTTTATGATAATTAAATTTCTCGATCTTTATATTTATAAAATCAGTGTTAAAACTATTAGAGCACTGTTGATAATGTGTTTATATTCTTTCTTAAATTAATTTTTACTGAGGGGTACCTTTATCACCATAAAAATTAGAGTATTAAAAGCAGCATATTTATGTGAAAAAAAACTCTTTTTTTTTTTATGTAACTATCAGCATCAATTGATTTTCTATAGCTAGCAAAATTCAAATTGGTACTATTTTTTATTATTTTTTAAACTAGAAAGGGGAGATAACCACCATTTTCAATTTTGAATGTGAATTGTATAGCTTTGTCCTGTAAATTCAAAAGTTATAACGATTATTTACAAGTTTATTTCAAACATAGCAAACACATCATCTACATATCTACTCCATGTTTTAAAAATTAAAGGAGATTATTTAGTGACCTGTATTTCAAAATAGTTTATGAAAAGATCACCAAGAAAATGCAAAGTGGACTATCCATTGGTAAGCCAGAAGTTTGTTGATAGAACTTTTCATTACAACTGAACACTTTTTGACCCAAAGAAAGATCAGTAAGCTTAATCAAATCACGTATTAAGTCTTCATTTAATTCTACAGAACTTCACCATTTTATCAAATATCTCAAAACTTTTTCTCTATAAATGCTTGGAAACATAGGTAAATTTACTCATATGGTTAAATAATGATTGAACGATTTGAGAGTTGTGTATTAAAACATTCTTTTGAGCTAGTAGAAAAGATCAGCAATATAGTGATAAACTTGCTACTTTCGATGTAACCACTTTATTTCTACTTTATTTGCAGCAAGCAATTATATGAAGACAGCCAATAAAAGCTTGCAGAGTAAATTAAGTGGAACCTGGTTATAGGAACTCCTCAGATATTGGAAGGAAATTTTAAATATTTTCATAAACATGGAACAAGCATGGAAATTTTCAGTTTCTCTGTTAAGGTCTCTTTCTCGAAGGGCATGATACAGTTTTTGTGAATTGTCTGGGAAAGGTTACATCATTTACATTGGTCCCAGTTGGAAGAAAGTCTACCAAGAGTGTGCCACACATATCTCAGAACATCACGGTTGAACAACTTTAAATTGTATGTTTCCAAATCTTACTAGCCTGCATTGTTTGTGTATTGTATAATATCACCAGTCAGCTAAACATTTCAGAAAGCCATGGACTATGGCTCAGATTTTGATAATCTAAAAATCTTTGATAAACAACTTAATAATGTAGTAAAATATTTTAAAAATGACACAATAATTACAAAGACCTAAAAACTGAAATTTAATGTATATCTGGGTTTAAGTGCTATAGAAGCAGGAAAATAAATATAAGAATAATGATGAAATTAATTAAAACTATATTGTAACAAATATCTTTATTCACTCAACGTTTTATCACAATAATAGTTTACAGCTTCATGCCATCCATGGCTCACACATCACTGTGCACTAACATTCCAATCACTCACAACTCACTATCAGTACAATTTTCAATACTACCTCCTTTTATAGCTATTAAATGATGTCACATTGATACCATGTCTGAATTTTCTGGAAGCTTGTGGAAACCAAATGCTCCGGTTAACATCACACTTCCTGTGTTGTTTCACATTCCAAGGTCTCCAACTGCAATGACTCACATACCAAGGTGTGCATGAGAACTACCGCAGAAGATACCACAGTCACACCACTCTCTTCTCAGAGCTGGTTGTCCCGACTAGTACAGTTTAGCAGGCTAAACAGTCCAAATATACTACCAGTTTCTTCCCCCAGGGTAGCCTCTGTATATGGTAGACAACATTATTTATTCTCTTTACCACAAGTATGGCCCTTGCCATGGTTGTTGAAGCTTTGCATTTGCCGAGTTGTTATATATTCCAAAGTCTCTAACTGCGATTATTCACATACAAGGCGAATGTGAGAATCACTGCAGAAGACACCACTGTCACAATATGTTCTTGTTGAAGAATTGGAAGAGAAAACTTAACAAAACTGAAAGTTTTCAGACTATATAAAATTTATAGGGACTAAAGCTTATGAATTGACACAAGCTAAGGACAATAACAACCTGATTGTATACATTCATTTATACAGAAAAACAGGAAACTCACCTGTAGGTATCATCCCTTGTTTAGAGCATTAATTTAAAAATTTAATTGTACCTGCTCCTCTGTCATTAGCTACCCCTCAATCCGCAAGTAACCCTTTTCAGACTGACCATTAAATTGGAATGATATCGTTTTTCCTATGCATGTGAATAAGGCAATTACAAAGTTATTTTTAATTTCTCAGTTGAATGGTGAAATTTCTGATGCTTGAAAAGTTATTCTATGTACATGTGAATTAAAAAACTGTTTACATACCAAATAAAGATCAAAAGGTAAGACAATGAAAAAGAATGGCATAAAATTGGGGAGAGGGGAAGAAACACAAAAAATATAAAATTGGAATAAAATGTCCTAATAGATGTGCACTTTCATGATACGGAATCCATGATAGGAATTTATATATAAGTTAGCACTGCCTTTTATCAAACAGTTAAAAGATGACATGTCTTCAGAATCCAAGCTCTGGTCATGAGTTTGTTCAGTGAAACACATCAAATGATCCAAGCTTTACCTGCCTTTACACTTATGTTCATCTGACATAAGTGGACACTGGTGGACTTGAGTTAGTGAAATTGCAGTCTTACATGCATATTATCATATGCTTGATAAAATTGCTGTGCCAAGGTTCACAGATGGATCCGCCAATCTTTACATATTGTCACTATTGCAATGCTCTTACATTGGATGTTGTTGCAGCACTGGTCAATACTTGTAGGAACATGCTTCATCCATAAGGTTTACTTAGCCCTTTTGAAGAATCTATACCATCTGTAGATGCTACAGTAGTCCACATGTCAGCAGCTTGCACCTCCATCATTTCCCCTTGCCTGTTTACTTCGTAGTTGTCGCTCATCCTACCAGGATAACATGATCAAGTCATTGTGTGTAGTGCATGATTGAGACAAAGAATCATCCAAATTTGAATGTCAGGACAAGAATGGTATTTCACAAAAGACATTGTTGTACATTACTTTTAATCCTCCCTCATAAATGAAAATTGGTGCACGCGAAAAATCAGCTAACCATCAATTTTTAAACAAATAAGTTATATGCTCCAATCTACAGTGGAAAGTACAATATATTTTGTCTGAGCTCAACTACTCTTAAGGCAATCTCTATGTTGAGATGCAAAGCTTGTAATTTTATGCCAATGTATTGAAAAAATTTGATTTTGTTTATTTACGGCAAAATAGGTTTGCTTGACTGTTTAGACAGAAGGTTGCATCACATGTAAGATGGCTGTATGCTTATTTTATTCCTATGTGTGGTAGAATCTATGGGAAAATTGTTTTATTGGCATTTGCAAAGGTTGACCTCTGATCTCTTAAAATAATAACTAACCCATTTTTACAAGTACCTATTTAATGCTACCTATCCTAATAGTTACAATTTCTCCCACTGAGCTATTAATGGTGTAAAATAAGAATTTTATTGTTTTCCTACTCCAGGTATGAACATATGAAAGTGTAGCTAGTGCTAAAGTTCTAGTGGTTGTACATTGTTATTTTAAATGTTATTTACCTAGTGTTTTGTGTGTAATTTTTCAAGTAATTATTGAAGAAATCTGAATCCTGATTTTGATTTACAGCTCCTCCTCGTGGTACCAGTGGAGGAAGACAGTTCTCAATTGCTGTCATACTAGTGCTGTGTCCTATGCTGTTGTGTGTGTGGTGAAGTTCAGACTGTGATAACAAGGATGATGAGTTATTGAAATAGTGACATGTTGTGTAAAGTATATATAACTTAGAGAAATTGATGAATGAGACTTGTTAGAACTATAATTTTTAGAAATTATACATAATTTTATAACAAATGATAAGTATGAGCACTACAGTAAAACCTTGTTAATTCAAAGTTATTGAGACCCAAATTTCAAATTAACTGCCACCAACACTTGAAGATGGTGCACAATAAGAGTAACCAAAATGGAAACAAGAATGGGAAGCAATGCAGCATACAAGATTTTGGTTCACAGTATCCCAGTAATGAGAACAGCATATTAATCACCATATTGATGTCACAGTGGAAAGTCAGTTTTGCAGCTTTGAATTTCATTTGTTTTTAACTGCCCTTGATATTTTAAAACTGTTGAAAGAGTAGGCAATAGCCAGTATGGAATTGCTTATAAATAAATTACAGATGACTTTTCTCAGAAGAACTAATGATCAATGTGTCTGCAGGTGTCAGGATCTGTGATTAGGATGTGTATATGCTAGAACTTCTCCAATTTCATAATTTCAACTTGTAACTAGAATGAGCTTTAGCAACTATTTCATATTATGGCTACCTAGAATAATCTCTACAGTGAAGCGAGTAATGAGCACAATATGTATCTAATATGATATAATATATCTATCTAAAATATCTAAATGCCCGAGAATGATAATGAGAAGCTTCAAACTGGCTAATTCTTCTTTTTTCCCCATTCCTTGGCCCCAGAAAAGCTTCCTGTTAATTGTGAACACCCATTGAAATACATTTACTTCTC
Organism: Hymenopus coronatus; assembly: GCA_030762935.1. NCBI lineage: Eukaryota > Metazoa > Arthropoda > Insecta > Mantodea > Hymenopodidae > Hymenopus > Hymenopus coronatus. Next base: position 13,230 of record JAUKNX010000374.1, on the reverse strand, counting down.
ATTTTTCCAGCTCTGGTTACCAATCTCAGTTGTTGTGAACCAGACTTATTTCAGAAATGCCAATCCTTGACTCATCACAAAACATCTATGCAGTAGCGGCTCTTAGCCAAAATATTTGGTAGGGCACAATTTTAAGATTGACTAAAATTAAAACTAAACCGAATGTTATCTATGGACGCTCTTTAACCGCTACGGTTCTAAGCGTGCCATTCTATTTTGGACGCGAAACAATGCTTAATAATGCTCAGAGGCCTCTTTATTAGGCTTGAGGTTTTTATTTACGTGCCGTAAATCTACAACACGGTATCAACGACTTTACTTCCCTTATGAAGGAAGGGGTTTAAAAAAAAAAAAAAAAATCAGCTGGGTTTGAACCCGCGACCTTAAAAACCAGAGGCTAGCACGTTACCCCCTAGATCATGGATGACGACAGACTAAAATTAGTGGATACTAAAAGATATCAGTAGAAATGAAATGCTAATTTGTGTGTTAGCACTAACCTTTCTGTTTGTGAATGAAGTCCATCCTTTGATCCTTTGCTTGAAAAAATACTTCCATAACTCTTTGATTTAAGTCAGAAACTGTGCGCGACATGTTCCGAGAAATTTGAACACGAACCGTCATGTTCACTGTTTATCATGTCAACAACATTATCAGAGAGGTGATCCTGCTATAAATTGATGCATAGCTCGTATTAACAGCTGATGCACTTGAGTTAAAGATTCCAGTCTTCAATTCTACCTTACACAACTTTAATAGCTTATGTATGTCAATTAAAACGTTCATTATGTTTCTTTTCACCAACGAAGCTCGCTTTTCTCTCAGAAAATTATGGAAACTGCCCTTAAAGTAAAGTAGATCGCAATCGTGATATTAATGTCTTAAGCATTTTCTTTATAAGTAATTGTATACTTTACAAACCATCGCCTAACAGTGTATAGGGTTTTCCAACTTAAGGCGAGTCTTAACACTGCGGTTTCTTTGAACGCTAGCAACTGATAAATCGGCATACCATTCTGCAGTTAATTTCACCAAATTATTCTCCAGCGCATTCGGATTATGTTTTATAACACGTGAAATACATTCAAGGCACTGTTTCACTCACACTCAGTTTACTCTTACTCAGCACTCTTTCTGAAAACACTAGCCACTAATCACCTCTCGCAAGTAAGGTCCATTTTTTTCAATTATTATTGCTTATTTGACCTTTTCTTGTTTTCAAGTGAATCTATTTCCTAGTAAACTTAGGGTAATTACACAACACACTACTTGTGTGCCTTGAGCATTGGCACGCGAGCGAGCATACCTTGTCGTCTGCTTGGCAGGGAGGAGAAATACCAAGTACCAACATTGTACATTTTTACCACATAAGCTTCTTTTGTATGTTTCGTTCGGGAGGTTTATAGATCAAATTTGTTTTCAAATAAGAAGACATTCAAACTTAAGAAATGTTTCTTATTATTTACTCTTACACGTGAAAATATCTTTGGCTAAATATTTTTGTCAGGGATTTGACTCAAACTTGAAACTTTGCTTATTGTCGGTTCTTATTTTCTCTTTGCGCATGCGCAGCAAATGACCACAGAGGCTTTCGTGTCCTAAGAGAACCTTCCCCTCTCGGCCCCTTGAAACCCACACCAGCAATTTAACTGCATCTGATAGCATTGAATTCTTTTGCATGTGCACATAGGATGACCACAAAATTGCTTGTGTCCGAAAATGTGGCCGGTTACTATTTCCGACAGCCATCTTCACTACAACTGTCCAGAGTGGATAGTAGACTATGATAGTGGGTTTAAATTTGTACAAAATGCGTTATAGATTATTGCATTTTACCTAATAATATAATGCAGAAATTATTGTCTAAAATTGTTGTAGGGAGGGCACGTGCCCCTGTGCCCCTAAAGGCCGGTCGCCACTGCATCTATGACTCAATACTTGCATCACTTTGATTCACACTTTAAACATTTCAAATGCCATAGAAGAAAATGTTTTTTCCAAAATGTATAAAACAAGACGTATTCAAGTATGATTGCTTTTGAATATCTCAGAAAATGCCCAGCACAGACAAATACAATTTCATGGCAGGGAGGTGGGGGGCAGTTTATGGGACATGATTAAAAGACAAGAAAACCTATGCACAAATGTAATATAACTAATCCGCTGAATAAAACACTTGCACAAGAGAGCCAAAGGACTGCCCAAATATAAATAAATGGCCCAACAAAACAGACTAAGAAACCCTAAAATATATTTAACATAAATGTTGAAAATACATAATAAACGTTACCTAAAAGATATGATAAATTTTATAGGTCCAATAGTAGCTTGAACTTCTAGGTTTTCATGGCTTTTTAAAATTTTTGAAAGTATGGACATGGGAATTCCAAGCTCTTTCAGTTTTATTTTTCAACTTCCTGCTCAGTGTTTTAGAAGAACATTTTCATGTGGCAACATAAAATCAACACATGTGCGCTAAATGAAAACATCATTACTAATACTGCAAATTAATTATAGTGCACTAAAATTAAGTAAAATAGCTACAAGAATATCTAACTGTAATATGTTGACAAACTGAAAAGCAATTCTTATCTAACTGCAAGAATATAAGTGCAGTGTAATACCATTCAAACCTATAAGCACTCACATTGCTCTAGATGTGCCAAAATTAAGGTGAGGAAATCTGCCACAACCCAATCCTGAAGATGTGTTCTATCAAAATGCACAGAATTAAAATGTAAATGTCACTGTACAATAGTAGTTTTAAAACATAAAGAAAATGTTGAATTAAAGGTCTGAATTTTTACCATTGGACTTACAATGTTTTTCAAATAGTGAATTATGGGTCTCTTAAATTATGCAAAACCATATCACAAGTTTCAAAAGTAAAAGATTCTTTGATTTTAGAGAGATTTTTGAATTAACTTAGTTTTACTGTATAAATGTGTAGTTTTATTGAATTTTTAGAATCTGAATTTAGTGAGAATTAGAATTAATGAGCTGCTTAGATATTTGTGATCTAGAATTTTGTATGCTTATGAATGTATGTGATGAATGGTTCTAGTTTATAAGGTTATTTATTTTTTAAATATCTGCTAATGGTACCACTATACATAGTGATAAGATTATTTTCACCCATGCAACTGTTTCATCATAGAGCAGTATTTTTGTGCTTATTAAATTGGCTAGCAATGCAGACTTGATTTCAACATAAGGTGAGACTTGAGAGTTCCTTGTAACCTTTGCTGTCTAATTTAATTTTGGTTTTGCAATTACTTCAATTGTAAGTTGAACTAGTGGAAAATGAAAGTTGTCAAGTTACCCAAGATTGAAACTCTCAGGTCACACCTTATAGTACCATTGTTAGTAAATAAAAATCTCTCTCAAATAATATGATAGACACTTCTTAAAAACTGAAAATGAGGAAAAACCATCACAACAGTGCATTGATATAAATGTTTGTAATGATGCTCCTTGGCTGCTAAAATAATAGAACACTTAAATATTTTTATCTCCTTGAAAGAAATTTAAATTAATGTTCAGCATAATTTTATAAATTAAAATTGTAAGTCAATCTGTACAAACAATCTGAATAGAGGAGCGTAATGGTAACAATAACTCCATGGCACGACAGCTCACGGGGAACTTTGGTCTACCGCCCAGCCGCTGCGTCCCACATCTCGGTCCACTACAGACTTCATGGATGGGGTGCAGTATTGGAGTGTGAGACGTGGTCAGCGCCTCGAGTCCCCCCGGTTGGTTAATGCGGTCCTCATGACCTGGAGCCGCTACTTCTCCATCAAGTAGCTCCTCAATTGGCCCCCCAGGGACCTTACAAGGCTGAGTGCACCCTGGGCCAGGTCTCCCAGCGGGGGAAAAATCCCCACACCGGTACTGGGGATCAAAGCCAGGTCTCCCGCTTGGTAAGCAGCTGCGCTACCACCGCACTAAGGAGATGACCAGGAGCGTAATGGTATTCAATAATAATACAAAATATTTGTATTACAGTATTGTACAAGGTAGACTTGCAGATTTGTTGCATAGTACGTCGAAATGCTGCCATTCGTCGACACTTATATTATTTTCTCTTCTTCTAACCTAGTACATTCTCTTAAATAGAACCCATACTGTTCCAATATCATTAACTGCTGCTGCTGCTGCTTCTTCATTCAACTTTTTACTGGTATTCTTCCCCCATTCTTTCCTCTATACTTCCAGGAAACTTTTGTATCACCACCTTTCAATCAAAAACTCTTCTCTTTCTTTTTAGCCTTCTGATTGCCTCCACTTTCTTAGCTCCCTTAAAACTCTTTGTTTGACCATCCTACATTCCTCCTCAAACAATCCCTTCTGCTTATCAACCATATAATCTTTCACTTTCATCCTTGCACCAACTTATTTCACTAACATTTCTAGCTTTAAAACTGCTATCTCCGTTCTATTTTCTTTCAACACCTCCTTTACCCTATACTTCATTATTACCCCTATATCTTTTTCACCCATTATTATAGTTTTTAATGCATTTCCCTTTTTAATAAAAACCTGGGCCCAAATGACCTAGTTGTCAATGGGCACTCACTCACTCACTCACTCACTCACTCACACACTCACTCACTCACTCACTCACCCACCCCTATATCTGATCCTAGCTCCTTTAGAAAGCCTTTGTCTCTTCCCTCCATTTATATTTTTTGATTTTAATTCCTCTCAGGCATTCTCCTTTATTTGTGCTTAGAAAGTATACCCTTAATGGGAAATGATTACTTGACCAAACTATATTCAAGACTTCAAAATCCACAAGACATTGGTACAAATCTACTGAATATAACATATAATGTAACACATTCTGACCATTGTTGTTTAAAAAGGTAAATTCCCCTCAATCGTCTTTCCCTTTCACCCCATTGCTCATCACCATATTGAGCTCCTCATAAAATTCTAATGACTCCATCACTATTCACTACTTTGTCCTTGCTCCTTCTTCATTCCATCTCTTTTCTCCCTCCATTAGCTCATATTCAAGATTATTAACTTTACTTGACTTACATTAAGGTCACCCTAAACTACTGTCCAAGTACCTGTTAGATAATTCCTCAACATCTTATCAAATTAAATAAATATGGATTATAAAATTTCAAAGGCACTTGGTAGGTTATATACCACTGCAACACGTATCCCTTCCTTCTCTCCTGTTCCACTTAATGCACATCACAACACCAAGTTCTATCCTAAATCTTTACACATTTTCACTGTAATTTTCAAATTCTCCTTAACAAACAAACCCTAATCCACCTGATACTTGGCCTCTTTCTTTCTTTCTTTTCTTTTTATTCCATCTTTCCCATAAAATTCAAATTCATTCAATTCAACTGGAATGTCATTTGCCATCCACGTCTCTACCACCCCTTTCATATTACGTAATTTTAAGATCTGTATTATTTCTTCATTCTTTAGCTTTTTCAAACAACCCTTCTATGTTCCAGATCATAACCTCCAATGCCTTTTCCTATACCGATCCCTTCCTCTCAACTCTGATATCCTGTAATTTAGCCTTGCTCCTTGTTCTGTCCACAGGTAGTCTGCTACCATCTCCATCTTCCACTTGTAGGATACTTCCCCCAGGCAATGAAATTATGATCTCTGTCTCCTCTCTCCCGGCTTTTCCCACAACTGTTCCTGAGGTCATTCTGTGCGTTTCATTAATCAACTGTTGTTCCAGCACAACTTGTTCGACTAGTGACGTCATCTGCTCCTCCCTGCTTTCTTCTTCACTGCCACTGCTACCAACACTCAGTTTCGTTCCTCTTGCTTTGTCAAACTCTCTGAAGAACCGCTCCAGTTCAGCTGACAAATATCCTGTTTCCTATCGTTGATCAAAAGGTCTAATCCCCACATGTAAACCTTGTCTCTCCTAGCTCTTGCATTTTTCATCTCTCTTAATAATATGCTTCTTAATCCTCTCTCCTTTTTCACATAGTCTTGCTCCACAAATAATCGAGTCCCTTTTAACTTTCTGGTACTACTTAGAATTGTCCATCTATTTTCACTGTTGCCAACTTAACAATTGCTGGTCTTTGGTTCGTGCCTCTTCTTCCCACTCTAAAAGTATTAATTCTAATTTATCTTGAAAGATTTCATCCACTTGCTCCCAAACTCTTTTCCCTCTTGTTTCCTCTATTTCAAATATAACAGCATTCATTCTTCTCCTCCTTTTCTCAGCTCTCTCCAGATATATCATTCTTCTATTACACTCTGTAAATTCTTTGTTTACCTCATGTTCTAAGCTCACCCATGTAGATTTTATCCCCAAATATTTTTTTTATCTTATCTTCAATTCTCTTCTCCATTCCTTAAAGATTTGACATTTCCCTTGCTATACTCTTCAACATTCTCTGCTCCCATGTTTATCTCCACTCCTCTGATTACTAACAGCACCATTAACACTAACCTGAACCATGTCATAATTGTATTTTACTCTCCTGAATCTTTTCTTCCTTCATTATTAAAAATCAGATGATTTGAGATCTGGAGACCATGCGATTCATAACCATAACCTACTGATAATTCTATCTTCAAAACCTTACTGAAGAAAATTTAATGACTGCTGGAAATGTCCAGACCAAAATTTAGTTTGTCATTCAAAGAAAATGGGATGTCATTCCTGTAGCATTTTGCATTTATAGTTGACAAAGAGAGCCGTGTATAAAATATATGAAAGAAAAACTTGAAATTTCAAACTGGGAAGCAATTTGTTTATTTTTTGGAGCTCAAGGAAAAATTAAAAATTTAAAATATATGTATTCAAGAAATTTAATATTGACCTTTCAAAATTTCAATATGTATCGCCAAATACACCAAAGATTCACTGTGTGGTAAACAACCATTTGTATAATTAATATTGTAGCTAAACTATTAAAATAAATTTCTCCAGAAGGGGCTGTCCTTAGCCAATTAATCTAAACAATTATGTATAACTATTGTATTCAATTCATATATAATTTTATAGTCAACAATTCTACCTCATTAGACATTGTCCATTTAGATTGATAAGTAGGTTGTACCTTTATGGTAACCCGTGACTAAGGACAGCTTCTGAAAAAATAAAAATATCCTGTACACATTTGATCTTGCACCACACCCTGATTTTCTCATCATGGAATGAGGTTTCTGACATTAAATCTAGTAACCCTGAGCTCCAGTAATTCTAAGTCAAAACTTGGTCATGTTAATGTAGCCATTTTTGGTACAGAAGATTATTCAATATGTATCAGTTGAAGTATTAAAACAATTTCTCCAGAAGGGCCTGTCCTTAGACAATTAATCTCACAGTTATGTATAGTTATAAATATTCAAATAATTAAAATTTCACCTAATAACTCTACCTCACGATAACCATTATCCATTTGGATTGATAAGTAGCCTCTATCTTTATGTTAACCCGTCACTTAGGACAGGTATACTTCAATTTTTCTCTCTTTCAAAATATACTGGCCCATACACATTTGCCCTAGCATTATACCATGATCACTTCATTGTGTAATGCAGTTTCCTGTATTAAATCTGGTTGCTCCAAGCTTCAGTAGTTTGTGTCATAACTGTCCATGTTATTGTAGCCATATTTTTTTTACAGAAGATTATTTAATTTGTATTGATTACTCTTATCATTGACATATCTCAGGATACAAAGTTAAAAAATTAATTCAACCTTAGTTGTTGTCAGTTAGGAATTCATGAGGAACAGTGACCTTCTATGGCTTCAATTTTAACAGTCTGTTAAAACCACATTGAACTTATTTAAATACAGTTTACACAGAGGTGGAGGAAAATGTTTGAATTGTTTGTTGTTCTCAATAGGCATATGCAGCCATTCACTTATCAGAAATCAAACCTTGTTTCCCTAAAATTATTTGCCAGTTGTTGCATGGCTTATGTGATTGGTGGTTGCACACCTGATAATTAGGTTAAAAATTGCCTTCTAACTTCACTGAAAGCTTGCTAGTTGCATTTGAATGTTACATAAAAATCCTTTGCTGTATGGTAATGAACACAAAATCAAAAGCATCTGCAAAAAATTTAGACCAAAAGATTACTACCAAGTAAGATACAGTTTTGGTAACATTGTGGAACTAACAAGCATAAGCCAGGCTCACAAATTGTGCTGCAAAGTTGTGCCAACCAGTCAACATGGTGTATATGAGCAGTAGTAGCTTCTCTTTTCTGTTAGCTTTCCATTCTTTGCCTCTGCTGTACTCTTTTACTTCAGTATAATCTACTAATTTGGTATCATAAGTGTTCATTTATATCAGCCATGTTATTTTATACTATATTAATCCATAGAGATACAGTTAATTTTGACAATCTATAGACTTCTTGCGGTAATTATTCAGATGTGTAGGTGCAGACCTTTGACATATCCGACAACATCTAGATGTTATTATGGATAAAAAAATTAAATTAATGTTTGTACATCCCAAGGGTGTGCCATATCACATTACACTCACACAGCTGCCCTTGGTATTTTTTTTGCTGATTGTGTCACAGCATCCAAAAAAAAAAAAAAAAAAAAAAAATGCAACTTTGGTAAATTTTGGAAACCAACATTTGAGGGAGTGCTCCAACAGTTAAAATGCTCAAAGTGGTGTGAAAAAAAATTAAAAACAAAGAAAGCCTTTTTTATAGAATCTCTTCTATACAGTAAAGAATGTTTTTAATTTGTGACCTATGTTAAAAAAAAAGTTAAATTTTAAGGAAAGGTATTGTATTAAAATAATAGCCCAGATAATGGAAACTTAATAAACATGTTGAAACACTGCAGTATGTCAAAAATTTTGTCCTTGTTTGGTTGCAGAATACTTTCTAATGTTGAGTATTGATCTTGAGCAGATATTTTAATCATATTTTTATCATTCTATCATTAAAGAAGTTATTCATTGTCATAAGCAGCTCAACTAACTGCTGCATATGCTCCTTATCTCTGTTGCTTAGAGAATTGTTTTTATTTTAATGCTAATTTAATGTGTTTATTTGCCATCATAGAAACATTTACATTGTTTTGAATTTGCATTACTTTTGCCTAGTAAATTCAACATTTATATTGTTCAAGCTAATGAGTCGGTTGTGAAACCTACAAAATTAACATGCTTGCATGGTAGTTTTACTTTGGATACACATTCTATGTACATAATATCCATATTTTATTATGTTACATCAATGCTAAAGGAGCATACACAGCAAAATTTAAGTGAAAACAAGACTTTTAATATTTAGCTGATATTAATGATGCCTAGTTGTTTTGTTTGTGGTTAGAAGTTATTAAGATGTATTCAGTGAAAGGAAAAGTAGTTACGAATATTAATAAGAGTATGTTTTTCTTTTTCTTTCTATATCAGATAAATGTATGATTTGTTCCTTTACATATAAATTAAAGTTGTGCAATGTGTACATAATTGTTGTTAATCTTTCATTACACAGGTTATAAGTGATTTGCAAGCCAAAAACTGCAGATGTAATGAAGGAGGTTATATAATCATAAAAATCCCCATGCATGTTGCACTCTGGCACATTTATATTTCAATGGATGGATAGTCAGACATTTTTGAGCAGATTATAACATTGAGGAAGAAATACGCAAACTCTCCCTCCCTCTCATCCTCCCCCTCTCTCTGTCTTTCTCTCATTATGAGAGTCTAGACCAGTAACCATCACTAATTTGCCCTGTGACGTAATCATGCAGAGCAGGTTTGCCTGGAAATAGGACAGCGTGTATCTCGGGCATTCTCTACACAGCACGATTAGCAATGGGGTAACAGGGCATGCAGTGATGGGACCCATCTGTCGAAGCAACATATTCTCTATTACGATCGTGCATTATGAATCTTAAAAACTGTTAGTGATAGCTACAGGATGTTTTCAATCTTATTAATTACTGATTATATTGATACAATAAATAACTGTAAACAGAAATAGATTTTATTACACAAGAAACAAAATACATCTACATATTGTGCAACAAAATTTCACATACAGAGTATTGAAAACTGTTTACAGAACAACATTCTTTATTATGTCTTACAAATGATGATTAAATCCTGATATCTGTAATTAAACAAATCATTCCTTTGTCCTTGTGAAAATTGGTTACTGCTTTTATAATGTTGGTGTAACCAGAGTGTAAATTTACTGTGAGCCTGTACTACTACATCAAGATATTCTTTTGTCTTTTTAGGTTTTCAACTTTAGGTACTATGCTCTGACTCACACACAAACGAAGAATACATATAAGTTACTATCTGATAGCTGGTTTCTGTTACATAGTTTACATGTCTTAATCAGTGAAAACAACTTCTCACATAAATATGCAGATGCAAACATACTAAGATACTAGATAGCAACATGATGAAGTCGTAGAAAACGTGATCAAGGGAAATTGCTAGAAGTTATTCAGATTCTTTCATTCTGGAATTTATGTTATTCTGCAAATCTATCACTTCTGCAGTGTGGTAGAAATAGTATCAACTGCAACAGAGAAAGGTGTAGGAAATAATTGAATGTCAGGTTTTAGGTGTAACACTTCATTAAATCTGGAGTCCAATTCTTGAATCACTTCTCGTATTATGCACTTCCACACATGAACCAGCCACTGAACAAATGACAACTACACGTGCATTATCGCCACTACAGTGTATCTACTGATATGGGCTGGCTTCCTCTCTGCGCTGTTCGCATTGCCTGCACAGTCAATGCCTGCCCTAACGTTGTTCCGCTTTGTAATGATGGCTGCTGGTCTAGACCCTGACTTGCGTTTTCATTCTCATTCAGTATTGAAAATGGTCAAGTGTCTAGTAAATGTCTGGGCATTTTTCGTCTGCAGTAGTACATGGTAATTTGCATGCCTTTACCTTCCAATATGTAAATGCTTCATAACCAGGGAAATGAATGTTTTCTGATTTTGTATTTAAGTCATTATGGCTCATTCTGCTTAAAAGATGGTAATCCAGGCTCCAGACAATTGAAAATAACATATTCATACTCTCTTTATCTGCATTAAAAGATGGGGTATTTATGTGTTGATAAGAAATGCTATTGAAATTCCATAAAATTCAAGGTTGCTTCACAGAGAATCTCGGCTTTTAATACCCAGATACCATCGAAGAGACAGCAATGGAGAAAACATTTGTAAATGCTGTAGAGGATAAGTAAATGTGAGAAAATTGCTGTAACTTATTGTTTGAGCAAACAATAGTCAGGATTGTTCCAAAAAGATTTTAATAGCATTATTTAGATAGATGCTGTATTAAGTAGACTTGTTCGTCTGCCTTCTGCTGTAAGCTCATGCTTCAGTGCATTTTTAACTTTTAGTAGAATAAATAACTAAACAAAAATTTTAATTTCTGTTTTGAGTTACATTCACTCAGACAAGCTATTGTTAACTTTGATGCAAAATGAGAGCATTTTATGTTGCATTTGGAGTGGTTAATTTTGGAAAAACAATCTAATTCTAGCAGAACAACCAATTGAAAACCCCACATGGCTTATCTTTTGTATTTAATGATGTCTCTGAGGTTTCAATATCTTTTTTAATATCCAGATATTTCCAACTGGGCTAAATTGTGTAACAGTTTGTTCAATGACTTTACACTTGTTAGGGTAACAGCAGTATCATGTCTATGCAAAAGACAATGTACAGAAGGCACAAAAAGAAATCAGCACTGTCTTGTTCCTTACCATTTGTAGGGTACTTTATTCTGTCATGTTTTTATTTTATTGACTGATACTGTCACCTTGCAGGTGAGGTTCTATATCGAACCAATAGAGCATACCTGTGCTGGGTTTGCCAACTCATATGCTATTAGGTATAGCCACCTCCCTCAACTGGAAGCAAGATTAGGTAACATGTCTCCTTTCAAAATGGTGGAGACTGATTTTTGGCAATCTTTTGCATAGTTAATCAGGACTACAGAGAGAATGCCTGTTTCGAAATTTACATGAATATAAGCAGGTTCTCGAGATGTTTAGAATTTGCAGAATAGTTTTGTGTTGTCTGGTAGAACATTTTGCTTTTGGTATAATGTCTAAAGTTACGGTGGGGATGGGGTTTGATCTGATGGAGAATAGAGCTGTGAAGTACCAGCAATCAGTATTGTTCATGAACCTCCAAACCCAAAATCCCACATTTTTGCAGCCACGTCTTTTCTTGGCAACTATGTTTACTGGAACATAGCGAGTATTGTCTGGTTGCCACAAATACATTCGCCCATCCTCATTAGAGCAGAAAACCTTTTCATCTGAGAAAAATCACTAGCTGCCAAAATTGATAGGATTTGACAAGTGTTCAAGTGCAAACCCCATTCGACTGTCGCGGTGCTGCTCAGTCAAGTTTAAGTTCTTGCTGCCTTTCAATGATGGATGCCAGCTTCATGGAGGCAGTTTTCCACTGTAGAAAGGGAGCAAGATAGCTTCAGATCCCGGTGAAATCTTGTAAATGGTTTACATGGTTCAGCTCTGCTTGCATTTGTACTCTTAGTATAATTTCCTGGAAATGAGTAATCCAATACTGCACAACAGATCTACTCATTTGCACAGCATTAATGAGTGCCCTGCTTCCCACATGCCCACAATACACCGTGGATCACCTCGCTTGTGTAAGGCATTGCTGACTGTCACCAAGCACAATAGAAAAAGTGTGAAATTACAATTTACTACAACAGGCAAGCGACAACCTTTTCTCCTGCCCCAATTAGATTGACGGAGGGGCCAGCGGATATCAGGAGACACTCCCTACAGACAATCAGAAATTTGATGTCTATTACTATGTGTACAGCTGCAAAAGCACCTGAACAGCTATTGTGTAGTCAGGACACCAGAGAATCAACAGGCAATGTAATCGTGAAGGCTATGTACAGTGCTTACAGACCACCTGCCAGTTGACCACACAGCAGAAATTCTAACTATCTGGTCTCCAAAAATTCCAAGTTGGGCCAATAATAATGATAGTAACAATAATAATAATAATAACAACAACAACAAACATCTGACTTTACTCAGAACTTTGTGAAACGGTAAAGATATTCATAATTAATCGCATTTGATACATTAGGTAATATGAAATTTGCAGAGAAATGCTTTTAAATATAATACCAACTTTTAATTAGTTTAACCCTATTAAGCCTCTGGGGTGTCCATTGAATTAACATTAACAAACTGTGTTAGATAAATCAGTTCCTGGAAAAG
>JAUKNX010000373.1:0-20567 GCA_030762935.1 Hymenopus coronatus | reverse complement strand
GGCAAGCAGCAATGCTACCACTGTGCTAAGGAGATGACCTATTCTAGTAAATAGAACTCTAAAAATGAAAAATTGGAAAATATTACAGGAAAAAGCAAATGTAATTAATTATATACAAATAGAATCACTATAAGCAAGCCAAATCTTATAGATCAGGCAAATGCTGCATTCCAAGGTGACCGCTTAATAATAGATAAAAAATTAAGCTGGTAGCCCTGAGGCGACACAAATATTGTTATACAAGAAATATTTTGTGACACAACTTCAATTGTATTCTTAAATGAATTCCAATGAAGGACATGTTTAGCATCCCATCAGATGCATCTTCAACTTATCATTGCTTGATGTTCAAACTATAGTGTTACAGTTACTGTTGCTTGAGTCTAGCTGGGGATAAGTTGGCAGAAATTTTTAGAAAAAAGAGTAATACTCACCCTCTCGCTAGCAAGTAGTGTTGTGACAAATCTCTCAGGGGGAAGGGGATGTACCCCAGAAATCTCTATACTGGACAAAGCAGTGGTGGCACTCTCAACATTTTCTTCTTCTTCTTCTTCTTCATCACTTGCTGTACAAAATGTTCCAGAACTTCATCTATGAGACCATCCATCTCCCAATAATAATGTTCCACCTTTTTACATGCTCACATGCGTTTAACCAATTGTCAGCAGTATCTTTTAACACAGCGTTGTGAAACAGATTTTCAACATCAGAAGATTTGAAAGTTATGTTGTGTTTTGCAACATCCCCCTTAATTTGTGCCCATATTAATTTGATGACATTAAAATCACAGTGGCAGCCACACTAATTCATGTCCTTGACCTTCAGCTATTGCATCTATTTCATATATCTTATCTTTATCCTTATTCATTTTTATCAATTCATAGAGCACTCATTTTGCTGAGCAAGGCTCATAATTAATATTTTTTTTCTTGTAGCCATGACTGCATATCCGCTTTTTGGACAATGATATTGGTGCTTTATTTAGTTCCCTTGAATGAGATGATGCATTGTCCATAACAATAATGCTGCTATTGGGAATATTCGGAAGAAGCTAGTTTCTAAACACTTTTTAAATACACCAGCATCCATTTCTTGATATTCTTAAGTGGATTTAGATTTGAGACACTTAAGAGCCCCAGGAATAAATCTGTCTGAAGATCCAGCATGAACAATGATGAATCACTGTCCTTACCTAAGGGCATTTTAAGGGGGGTATCATTGTCTCCATCTGGTCCCTCAGACATCCACAACTTATTTTTAGTGTGACTTATGTTAACTCATGTTTCATTTAAGTAAGTTATTGGACAACCAGTGGAAGGTAGGTTCTCAGTTTACTAAGGAAATTAAATCTCTTGAATACAACGTTGGATCTCTCCATTAAATATTTACTGCCTTTGATATTAACCATATAACTAAATTTTAGTGTATTCTTTAGAATTTGGTGCTGAGCCCACTTACGTCAGTGAAAGATATCTGCTTTCACTAAATCGTCCTTTATATCATTTAAACTCGGAATAAAGTGCTCCTTATATAAAGAATATACAGTTCTTCTTATTGCTGCAGCTGTAAATGAATCCACACTTTTCTGGGGTGCTCTGCAAGGTCGCTTCTTCTCAGGAGTTCACAGTACTGTTCCACTGGCTTCACATGTCTTCATTTCATGAATGACTCTACAAATTGTGTGAGTAGATACACCAGTTGCTACAGCAGTTCCTTCTAAAATATCGCTGACTGGTATAGTTGAATTTCAAAGTTTTAAAGCTTCAAATTCTTTGATTTATGTACATGACAAACAATTTCCCTCACATCCAACTGCAGAGGTTTGCTGACACCAGCTAAAAATGCCACAAACAGTAACCAGAGCACAAACATGGTGCAAATAAAAACATGCCACAACATTTTTACACAAATGTTCCCATTATGAAAATCCTTTTGTAATTATCTGGAAAGTTAGGTATAGTAAAAGGTTTATATTATCCATGTATTTGCAAGAATTATACTATCCACAGGGGCTGTAATGCACCACTAATAACAAGCATATTCTGAAAGACAGGTGTCAGTGGAAGAAAGCCTACAACAAGGAGGGGTTTTCATTGTAGTAAAAGGGAGGTAGTTCATTTGCCTACTGTTGCTATCTCTCTCTGCCAATTTAAACACACCCAGACCTTAGGCGATGGATTTTTCATTAAAGTATTGCCATCTACTAGTGGTATAACAAATTTGGTAACAGAATCAATTGGCAGTATTTAAAAATTCATAATGTGATCTCTATATTTCAAAATAAACATTTTCTCTCATACCATAAAATGTTTTCGTAATTTAACTTCTGGATTTATTTTGTGGTTAAATGACCAAAACTCATCTCCACAGCTGACTTATCCAATCTGCTTATATTTAATATATCTAAAGTGCTCTGTAACTGTGGTTTCTAAATGACATTTGGCTGTGCCAATATAAACATGGTCATAATCCAAACAATTTAATTGATAAATGCCAGATTTTTTACTTTATTGAAATGTTATCTTTTTTATAAAAACCTAACATATATTTTATGTTTTATTTATTTTGAGGCACTAAAGTAATACTGTGCTCTTTAAGAAATTTTGTGAAATTTTTTACCTGCCCAGAGATGATAAGTAAATTTTAAAAAAAATTTAAAGCCTTTTATTTCCTAAGAGTGGTAACCTTCTTAACAGCTTTTATGATAATTAAATTTCTCGATCTTTATATTTATAAAATCAGTGTTAAAACTATTAGAGCACTGTTGATAATGTGTTTATATTCTTTCTTAAATTAATTTTTACTGAGGGGTACCTTTATCACCATAAAAATTAGAGTATTAAAAGCAGCATATTTATGTGAAAAAAAACTCTTTTTTTTTTTATGTAACTATCAGCATCAATTGATTTTCTATAGCTAGCAAAATTCAAATTGGTACTATTTTTTATTATTTTTTAAACTAGAAAGGGGAGATAACCACCATTTTCAATTTTGAATGTGAATTGTATAGCTTTGTCCTGTAAATTCAAAAGTTATAACGATTATTTACAAGTTTATTTCAAACATAGCAAACACATCATCTACATATCTACTCCATGTTTTAAAAATTAAAGGAGATTATTTAGTGACCTGTATTTCAAAATAGTTTATGAAAAGATCACCAAGAAAATGCAAAGTGGACTATCCATTGGTAAGCCAGAAGTTTGTTGATAGAACTTTTCATTACAACTGAACACTTTTTGACCCAAAGAAAGATCAGTAAGCTTAATCAAATCACGTATTAAGTCTTCATTTAATTCTACAGAACTTCACCATTTTATCAAATATCTCAAAACTTTTTCTCTATAAATGCTTGGAAACATAGGTAAATTTACTCATATGGTTAAATAATGATTGAACGATTTGAGAGTTGTGTATTAAAACATTCTTTTGAGCTAGTAGAAAAGATCAGCAATATAGTGATAAACTTGCTACTTTCGATGTAACCACTTTATTTCTACTTTATTTGCAGCAAGCAATTATATGAAGACAGCCAATAAAAGCTTGCAGAGTAAATTAAGTGGAACCTGGTTATAGGAACTCCTCAGATATTGGAAGGAAATTTTAAATATTTTCATAAACATGGAACAAGCATGGAAATTTTCAGTTTCTCTGTTAAGGTCTCTTTCTCGAAGGGCATGATACAGTTTTTGTGAATTGTCTGGGAAAGGTTACATCATTTACATTGGTCCCAGTTGGAAGAAAGTCTACCAAGAGTGTGCCACACATATCTCAGAACATCACGGTTGAACAACTTTAAATTGTATGTTTCCAAATCTTACTAGCCTGCATTGTTTGTGTATTGTATAATATCACCAGTCAGCTAAACATTTCAGAAAGCCATGGACTATGGCTCAGATTTTGATAATCTAAAAATCTTTGATAAACAACTTAATAATGTAGTAAAATATTTTAAAAATGACACAATAATTACAAAGACCTAAAAACTGAAATTTAATGTATATCTGGGTTTAAGTGCTATAGAAGCAGGAAAATAAATATAAGAATAATGATGAAATTAATTAAAACTATATTGTAACAAATATCTTTATTCACTCAACGTTTTATCACAATAATAGTTTACAGCTTCATGCCATCCATGGCTCACACATCACTGTGCACTAACATTCCAATCACTCACAACTCACTATCAGTACAATTTTCAATACTACCTCCTTTTATAGCTATTAAATGATGTCACATTGATACCATGTCTGAATTTTCTGGAAGCTTGTGGAAACCAAATGCTCCGGTTAACATCACACTTCCTGTGTTGTTTCACATTCCAAGGTCTCCAACTGCAATGACTCACATACCAAGGTGTGCATGAGAACTACCGCAGAAGATACCACAGTCACACCACTCTCTTCTCAGAGCTGGTTGTCCCGACTAGTACAGTTTAGCAGGCTAAACAGTCCAAATATACTACCAGTTTCTTCCCCCAGGGTAGCCTCTGTATATGGTAGACAACATTATTTATTCTCTTTACCACAAGTATGGCCCTTGCCATGGTTGTTGAAGCTTTGCATTTGCCGAGTTGTTATATATTCCAAAGTCTCTAACTGCGATTATTCACATACAAGGCGAATGTGAGAATCACTGCAGAAGACACCACTGTCACAATATGTTCTTGTTGAAGAATTGGAAGAGAAAACTTAACAAAACTGAAAGTTTTCAGACTATATAAAATTTATAGGGACTAAAGCTTATGAATTGACACAAGCTAAGGACAATAACAACCTGATTGTATACATTCATTTATACAGAAAAACAGGAAACTCACCTGTAGGTATCATCCCTTGTTTAGAGCATTAATTTAAAAATTTAATTGTACCTGCTCCTCTGTCATTAGCTACCCCTCAATCCGCAAGTAACCCTTTTCAGACTGACCATTAAATTGGAATGATATCGTTTTTCCTATGCATGTGAATAAGGCAATTACAAAGTTATTTTTAATTTCTCAGTTGAATGGTGAAATTTCTGATGCTTGAAAAGTTATTCTATGTACATGTGAATTAAAAAACTGTTTACATACCAAATAAAGATCAAAAGGTAAGACAATGAAAAAGAATGGCATAAAATTGGGGAGAGGGGAAGAAACACAAAAAATATAAAATTGGAATAAAATGTCCTAATAGATGTGCACTTTCATGATACGGAATCCATGATAGGAATTTATATATAAGTTAGCACTGCCTTTTATCAAACAGTTAAAAGATGACATGTCTTCAGAATCCAAGCTCTGGTCATGAGTTTGTTCAGTGAAACACATCAAATGATCCAAGCTTTACCTGCCTTTACACTTATGTTCATCTGACATAAGTGGACACTGGTGGACTTGAGTTAGTGAAATTGCAGTCTTACATGCATATTATCATATGCTTGATAAAATTGCTGTGCCAAGGTTCACAGATGGATCCGCCAATCTTTACATATTGTCACTATTGCAATGCTCTTACATTGGATGTTGTTGCAGCACTGGTCAATACTTGTAGGAACATGCTTCATCCATAAGGTTTACTTAGCCCTTTTGAAGAATCTATACCATCTGTAGATGCTACAGTAGTCCACATGTCAGCAGCTTGCACCTCCATCATTTCCCCTTGCCTGTTTACTTCGTAGTTGTCGCTCATCCTACCAGGATAACATGATCAAGTCATTGTGTGTAGTGCATGATTGAGACAAAGAATCATCCAAATTTGAATGTCAGGACAAGAATGGTATTTCACAAAAGACATTGTTGTACATTACTTTTAATCCTCCCTCATAAATGAAAATTGGTGCACGCGAAAAATCAGCTAACCATCAATTTTTAAACAAATAAGTTATATGCTCCAATCTACAGTGGAAAGTACAATATATTTTGTCTGAGCTCAACTACTCTTAAGGCAATCTCTATGTTGAGATGCAAAGCTTGTAATTTTATGCCAATGTATTGAAAAAATTTGATTTTGTTTATTTACGGCAAAATAGGTTTGCTTGACTGTTTAGACAGAAGGTTGCATCACATGTAAGATGGCTGTATGCTTATTTTATTCCTATGTGTGGTAGAATCTATGGGAAAATTGTTTTATTGGCATTTGCAAAGGTTGACCTCTGATCTCTTAAAATAATAACTAACCCATTTTTACAAGTACCTATTTAATGCTACCTATCCTAATAGTTACAATTTCTCCCACTGAGCTATTAATGGTGTAAAATAAGAATTTTATTGTTTTCCTACTCCAGGTATGAACATATGAAAGTGTAGCTAGTGCTAAAGTTCTAGTGGTTGTACATTGTTATTTTAAATGTTATTTACCTAGTGTTTTGTGTGTAATTTTTCAAGTAATTATTGAAGAAATCTGAATCCTGATTTTGATTTACAGCTCCTCCTCGTGGTACCAGTGGAGGAAGACAGTTCTCAATTGCTGTCATACTAGTGCTGTGTCCTATGCTGTTGTGTGTGTGGTGAAGTTCAGACTGTGATAACAAGGATGATGAGTTATTGAAATAGTGACATGTTGTGTAAAGTATATATAACTTAGAGAAATTGATGAATGAGACTTGTTAGAACTATAATTTTTAGAAATTATACATAATTTTATAACAAATGATAAGTATGAGCACTACAGTAAAACCTTGTTAATTCAAAGTTATTGAGACCCAAATTTCAAATTAACTGCCACCAACACTTGAAGATGGTGCACAATAAGAGTAACCAAAATGGAAACAAGAATGGGAAGCAATGCAGCATACAAGATTTTGGTTCACAGTATCCCAGTAATGAGAACAGCATATTAATCACCATATTGATGTCACAGTGGAAAGTCAGTTTTGCAGCTTTGAATTTCATTTGTTTTTAACTGCCCTTGATATTTTAAAACTGTTGAAAGAGTAGGCAATAGCCAGTATGGAATTGCTTATAAATAAATTACAGATGACTTTTCTCAGAAGAACTAATGATCAATGTGTCTGCAGGTGTCAGGATCTGTGATTAGGATGTGTATATGCTAGAACTTCTCCAATTTCATAATTTCAACTTGTAACTAGAATGAGCTTTAGCAACTATTTCATATTATGGCTACCTAGAATAATCTCTACAGTGAAGCGAGTAATGAGCACAATATGTATCTAATATGATATAATATATCTATCTAAAATATCTAAATGCCCGAGAATGATAATGAGAAGCTTCAAACTGGCTAATTCTTCTTTTTTCCCCATTCCTTGGCCCCAGAAAAGCTTCCTGTTAATTGTGAACACCCATTGAAATACATTTACTTCTCATTTTTCCAGCTCTGGTTACCAATCTCAGTTGTTGTGAACCAGACTTATTTCAGAAATGCCAATCCTTGACTCATCACAAAACATCTATGCAGTAGCGGCTCTTAGCCAAAATATTTGGTAGGGCACAATTTTAAGATTGACTAAAATTAAAACTAAACCGAATGTTATCTATGGACGCTCTTTAACCGCTACGGTTCTAAGCGTGCCATTCTATTTTGGACGCGAAACAATGCTTAATAATGCTCAGAGGCCTCTTTATTAGGCTTGAGGTTTTTATTTACGTGCCGTAAATCTACAACACGGTATCAACGACTTTACTTCCCTTATGAAGGAAGGGGTTTAAAAAAAAAAAAAAAAATCAGCTGGGTTTGAACCCGCGACCTTAAAAACCAGAGGCTAGCACGTTACCCCCTAGATCATGGATGACGACAGACTAAAATTAGTGGATACTAAAAGATATCAGTAGAAATGAAATGCTAATTTGTGTGTTAGCACTAACCTTTCTGTTTGTGAATGAAGTCCATCCTTTGATCCTTTGCTTGAAAAAATACTTCCATAACTCTTTGATTTAAGTCAGAAACTGTGCGCGACATGTTCCGAGAAATTTGAACACGAACCGTCATGTTCACTGTTTATCATGTCAACAACATTATCAGAGAGGTGATCCTGCTATAAATTGATGCATAGCTCGTATTAACAGCTGATGCACTTGAGTTAAAGATTCCAGTCTTCAATTCTACCTTACACAACTTTAATAGCTTATGTATGTCAATTAAAACGTTCATTATGTTTCTTTTCACCAACGAAGCTCGCTTTTCTCTCAGAAAATTATGGAAACTGCCCTTAAAGTAAAGTAGATCGCAATCGTGATATTAATGTCTTAAGCATTTTCTTTATAAGTAATTGTATACTTTACAAACCATCGCCTAACAGTGTATAGGGTTTTCCAACTTAAGGCGAGTCTTAACACTGCGGTTTCTTTGAACGCTAGCAACTGATAAATCGGCATACCATTCTGCAGTTAATTTCACCAAATTATTCTCCAGCGCATTCGGATTATGTTTTATAACACGTGAAATACATTCAAGGCACTGTTTCACTCACACTCAGTTTACTCTTACTCAGCACTCTTTCTGAAAACACTAGCCACTAATCACCTCTCGCAAGTAAGGTCCATTTTTTTCAATTATTATTGCTTATTTGACCTTTTCTTGTTTTCAAGTGAATCTATTTCCTAGTAAACTTAGGGTAATTACACAACACACTACTTGTGTGCCTTGAGCATTGGCACGCGAGCGAGCATACCTTGTCGTCTGCTTGGCAGGGAGGAGAAATACCAAGTACCAACATTGTACATTTTTACCACATAAGCTTCTTTTGTATGTTTCGTTCGGGAGGTTTATAGATCAAATTTGTTTTCAAATAAGAAGACATTCAAACTTAAGAAATGTTTCTTATTATTTACTCTTACACGTGAAAATATCTTTGGCTAAATATTTTTGTCAGGGATTTGACTCAAACTTGAAACTTTGCTTATTGTCGGTTCTTATTTTCTCTTTGCGCATGCGCAGCAAATGACCACAGAGGCTTTCGTGTCCTAAGAGAACCTTCCCCTCTCGGCCCCTTGAAACCCACACCAGCAATTTAACTGCATCTGATAGCATTGAATTCTTTTGCATGTGCACATAGGATGACCACAAAATTGCTTGTGTCCGAAAATGTGGCCGGTTACTATTTCCGACAGCCATCTTCACTACAACTGTCCAGAGTGGATAGTAGACTATGATAGTGGGTTTAAATTTGTACAAAATGCGTTATAGATTATTGCATTTTACCTAATAATATAATGCAGAAATTATTGTCTAAAATTGTTGTAGGGAGGGCACGTGCCCCTGTGCCCCTAAAGGCCGGTCGCCACTGCATCTATGACTCAATACTTGCATCACTTTGATTCACACTTTAAACATTTCAAATGCCATAGAAGAAAATGTTTTTTCCAAAATGTATAAAACAAGACGTATTCAAGTATGATTGCTTTTGAATATCTCAGAAAATGCCCAGCACAGACAAATACAATTTCATGGCAGGGAGGTGGGGGGCAGTTTATGGGACATGATTAAAAGACAAGAAAACCTATGCACAAATGTAATATAACTAATCCGCTGAATAAAACACTTGCACAAGAGAGCCAAAGGACTGCCCAAATATAAATAAATGGCCCAACAAAACAGACTAAGAAACCCTAAAATATATTTAACATAAATGTTGAAAATACATAATAAACGTTACCTAAAAGATATGATAAATTTTATAGGTCCAATAGTAGCTTGAACTTCTAGGTTTTCATGGCTTTTTAAAATTTTTGAAAGTATGGACATGGGAATTCCAAGCTCTTTCAGTTTTATTTTTCAACTTCCTGCTCAGTGTTTTAGAAGAACATTTTCATGTGGCAACATAAAATCAACACATGTGCGCTAAATGAAAACATCATTACTAATACTGCAAATTAATTATAGTGCACTAAAATTAAGTAAAATAGCTACAAGAATATCTAACTGTAATATGTTGACAAACTGAAAAGCAATTCTTATCTAACTGCAAGAATATAAGTGCAGTGTAATACCATTCAAACCTATAAGCACTCACATTGCTCTAGATGTGCCAAAATTAAGGTGAGGAAATCTGCCACAACCCAATCCTGAAGATGTGTTCTATCAAAATGCACAGAATTAAAATGTAAATGTCACTGTACAATAGTAGTTTTAAAACATAAAGAAAATGTTGAATTAAAGGTCTGAATTTTTACCATTGGACTTACAATGTTTTTCAAATAGTGAATTATGGGTCTCTTAAATTATGCAAAACCATATCACAAGTTTCAAAAGTAAAAGATTCTTTGATTTTAGAGAGATTTTTGAATTAACTTAGTTTTACTGTATAAATGTGTAGTTTTATTGAATTTTTAGAATCTGAATTTAGTGAGAATTAGAATTAATGAGCTGCTTAGATATTTGTGATCTAGAATTTTGTATGCTTATGAATGTATGTGATGAATGGTTCTAGTTTATAAGGTTATTTATTTTTTAAATATCTGCTAATGGTACCACTATACATAGTGATAAGATTATTTTCACCCATGCAACTGTTTCATCATAGAGCAGTATTTTTGTGCTTATTAAATTGGCTAGCAATGCAGACTTGATTTCAACATAAGGTGAGACTTGAGAGTTCCTTGTAACCTTTGCTGTCTAATTTAATTTTGGTTTTGCAATTACTTCAATTGTAAGTTGAACTAGTGGAAAATGAAAGTTGTCAAGTTACCCAAGATTGAAACTCTCAGGTCACACCTTATAGTACCATTGTTAGTAAATAAAAATCTCTCTCAAATAATATGATAGACACTTCTTAAAAACTGAAAATGAGGAAAAACCATCACAACAGTGCATTGATATAAATGTTTGTAATGATGCTCCTTGGCTGCTAAAATAATAGAACACTTAAATATTTTTATCTCCTTGAAAGAAATTTAAATTAATGTTCAGCATAATTTTATAAATTAAAATTGTAAGTCAATCTGTACAAACAATCTGAATAGAGGAGCGTAATGGTAACAATAACTCCATGGCACGACAGCTCACGGGGAACTTTGGTCTACCGCCCAGCCGCTGCGTCCCACATCTCGGTCCACTACAGACTTCATGGATGGGGTGCAGTATTGGAGTGTGAGACGTGGTCAGCGCCTCGAGTCCCCCCGGTTGGTTAATGCGGTCCTCATGACCTGGAGCCGCTACTTCTCCATCAAGTAGCTCCTCAATTGGCCCCCCAGGGACCTTACAAGGCTGAGTGCACCCTGGGCCAGGTCTCCCAGCGGGGGAAAAATCCCCACACCGGTACTGGGGATCAAAGCCAGGTCTCCCGCTTGGTAAGCAGCTGCGCTACCACCGCACTAAGGAGATGACCAGGAGCGTAATGGTATTCAATAATAATACAAAATATTTGTATTACAGTATTGTACAAGGTAGACTTGCAGATTTGTTGCATAGTACGTCGAAATGCTGCCATTCGTCGACACTTATATTATTTTCTCTTCTTCTAACCTAGTACATTCTCTTAAATAGAACCCATACTGTTCCAATATCATTAACTGCTGCTGCTGCTGCTTCTTCATTCAACTTTTTACTGGTATTCTTCCCCCATTCTTTCCTCTATACTTCCAGGAAACTTTTGTATCACCACCTTTCAATCAAAAACTCTTCTCTTTCTTTTTAGCCTTCTGATTGCCTCCACTTTCTTAGCTCCCTTAAAACTCTTTGTTTGACCATCCTACATTCCTCCTCAAACAATCCCTTCTGCTTATCAACCATATAATCTTTCACTTTCATCCTTGCACCAACTTATTTCACTAACATTTCTAGCTTTAAAACTGCTATCTCCGTTCTATTTTCTTTCAACACCTCCTTTACCCTATACTTCATTATTACCCCTATATCTTTTTCACCCATTATTATAGTTTTTAATGCATTTCCCTTTTTAATAAAAACCTGGGCCCAAATGACCTAGTTGTCAATGGGCACTCACTCACTCACTCACTCACTCACTCACACACTCACTCACTCACTCACTCACCCACCCCTATATCTGATCCTAGCTCCTTTAGAAAGCCTTTGTCTCTTCCCTCCATTTATATTTTTTGATTTTAATTCCTCTCAGGCATTCTCCTTTATTTGTGCTTAGAAAGTATACCCTTAATGGGAAATGATTACTTGACCAAACTATATTCAAGACTTCAAAATCCACAAGACATTGGTACAAATCTACTGAATATAACATATAATGTAACACATTCTGACCATTGTTGTTTAAAAAGGTAAATTCCCCTCAATCGTCTTTCCCTTTCACCCCATTGCTCATCACCATATTGAGCTCCTCATAAAATTCTAATGACTCCATCACTATTCACTACTTTGTCCTTGCTCCTTCTTCATTCCATCTCTTTTCTCCCTCCATTAGCTCATATTCAAGATTATTAACTTTACTTGACTTACATTAAGGTCACCCTAAACTACTGTCCAAGTACCTGTTAGATAATTCCTCAACATCTTATCAAATTAAATAAATATGGATTATAAAATTTCAAAGGCACTTGGTAGGTTATATACCACTGCAACACGTATCCCTTCCTTCTCTCCTGTTCCACTTAATGCACATCACAACACCAAGTTCTATCCTAAATCTTTACACATTTTCACTGTAATTTTCAAATTCTCCTTAACAAACAAACCCTAATCCACCTGATACTTGGCCTCTTTCTTTCTTTCTTTTCTTTTTATTCCATCTTTCCCATAAAATTCAAATTCATTCAATTCAACTGGAATGTCATTTGCCATCCACGTCTCTACCACCCCTTTCATATTACGTAATTTTAAGATCTGTATTATTTCTTC
This sequence comes from Hymenopus coronatus, assembly GCA_030762935.1. Taxonomy (NCBI): domain Eukaryota; kingdom Metazoa; phylum Arthropoda; class Insecta; order Mantodea; family Hymenopodidae; genus Hymenopus; species Hymenopus coronatus. Next base: position 7,815 of record JAUKNX010000373.1, on the reverse strand, counting down.
ATTCTTTAGCTTTTTCAAACAACCCTTCTATGTTCCAGATCATAACCTCCAATGCCTTTTCCTATACCGATCCCTTCCTCTCAACTCTGATATCCTGTAATTTAGCCTTGCTCCTTGTTCTGTCCACAGGTAGTCTGCTACCATCTCCATCTTCCACTTGTAGGATACTTCCCCCAGGCAATGAAATTATGATCTCTGTCTCCTCTCTCCCGGCTTTTCCCACAACTGTTCCTGAGGTCATTCTGTGCGTTTCATTAATCAACTGTTGTTCCAGCACAACTTGTTCGACTAGTGACGTCATCTGCTCCTCCCTGCTTTCTTCTTCACTGCCACTGCTACCAACACTCAGTTTCGTTCCTCTTGCTTTGTCAAACTCTCTGAAGAACCGCTCCAGTTCAGCTGACAAATATCCTGTTTCCTATCGTTGATCAAAAGGTCTAATCCCCACATGTAAACCTTGTCTCTCCTAGCTCTTGCATTTTTCATCTCTCTTAATAATATGCTTCTTAATCCTCTCTCCTTTTTCACATAGTCTTGCTCCACAAATAATCGAGTCCCTTTTAACTTTCTGGTACTACTTAGAATTGTCCATCTATTTTCACTGTTGCCAACTTAACAATTGCTGGTCTTTGGTTCGTGCCTCTTCTTCCCACTCTAAAAGTATTAATTCTAATTTATCTTGAAAGATTTCATCCACTTGCTCCCAAACTCTTTTCCCTCTTGTTTCCTCTATTTCAAATATAACAGCATTCATTCTTCTCCTCCTTTTCTCAGCTCTCTCCAGATATATCATTCTTCTATTACACTCTGTAAATTCTTTGTTTACCTCATGTTCTAAGCTCACCCATGTAGATTTTATCCCCAAATATTTTTTTTATCTTATCTTCAATTCTCTTCTCCATTCCTTAAAGATTTGACATTTCCCTTGCTATACTCTTCAACATTCTCTGCTCCCATGTTTATCTCCACTCCTCTGATTACTAACAGCACCATTAACACTAACCTGAACCATGTCATAATTGTATTTTACTCTCCTGAATCTTTTCTTCCTTCATTATTAAAAATCAGATGATTTGAGATCTGGAGACCATGCGATTCATAACCATAACCTACTGATAATTCTATCTTCAAAACCTTACTGAAGAAAATTTAATGACTGCTGGAAATGTCCAGACCAAAATTTAGTTTGTCATTCAAAGAAAATGGGATGTCATTCCTGTAGCATTTTGCATTTATAGTTGACAAAGAGAGCCGTGTATAAAATATATGAAAGAAAAACTTGAAATTTCAAACTGGGAAGCAATTTGTTTATTTTTTGGAGCTCAAGGAAAAATTAAAAATTTAAAATATATGTATTCAAGAAATTTAATATTGACCTTTCAAAATTTCAATATGTATCGCCAAATACACCAAAGATTCACTGTGTGGTAAACAACCATTTGTATAATTAATATTGTAGCTAAACTATTAAAATAAATTTCTCCAGAAGGGGCTGTCCTTAGCCAATTAATCTAAACAATTATGTATAACTATTGTATTCAATTCATATATAATTTTATAGTCAACAATTCTACCTCATTAGACATTGTCCATTTAGATTGATAAGTAGGTTGTACCTTTATGGTAACCCGTGACTAAGGACAGCTTCTGAAAAAATAAAAATATCCTGTACACATTTGATCTTGCACCACACCCTGATTTTCTCATCATGGAATGAGGTTTCTGACATTAAATCTAGTAACCCTGAGCTCCAGTAATTCTAAGTCAAAACTTGGTCATGTTAATGTAGCCATTTTTGGTACAGAAGATTATTCAATATGTATCAGTTGAAGTATTAAAACAATTTCTCCAGAAGGGCCTGTCCTTAGACAATTAATCTCACAGTTATGTATAGTTATAAATATTCAAATAATTAAAATTTCACCTAATAACTCTACCTCACGATAACCATTATCCATTTGGATTGATAAGTAGCCTCTATCTTTATGTTAACCCGTCACTTAGGACAGGTATACTTCAATTTTTCTCTCTTTCAAAATATACTGGCCCATACACATTTGCCCTAGCATTATACCATGATCACTTCATTGTGTAATGCAGTTTCCTGTATTAAATCTGGTTGCTCCAAGCTTCAGTAGTTTGTGTCATAACTGTCCATGTTATTGTAGCCATATTTTTTTTACAGAAGATTATTTAATTTGTATTGATTACTCTTATCATTGACATATCTCAGGATACAAAGTTAAAAAATTAATTCAACCTTAGTTGTTGTCAGTTAGGAATTCATGAGGAACAGTGACCTTCTATGGCTTCAATTTTAACAGTCTGTTAAAACCACATTGAACTTATTTAAATACAGTTTACACAGAGGTGGAGGAAAATGTTTGAATTGTTTGTTGTTCTCAATAGGCATATGCAGCCATTCACTTATCAGAAATCAAACCTTGTTTCCCTAAAATTATTTGCCAGTTGTTGCATGGCTTATGTGATTGGTGGTTGCACACCTGATAATTAGGTTAAAAATTGCCTTCTAACTTCACTGAAAGCTTGCTAGTTGCATTTGAATGTTACATAAAAATCCTTTGCTGTATGGTAATGAACACAAAATCAAAAGCATCTGCAAAAAATTTAGACCAAAAGATTACTACCAAGTAAGATACAGTTTTGGTAACATTGTGGAACTAACAAGCATAAGCCAGGCTCACAAATTGTGCTGCAAAGTTGTGCCAACCAGTCAACATGGTGTATATGAGCAGTAGTAGCTTCTCTTTTCTGTTAGCTTTCCATTCTTTGCCTCTGCTGTACTCTTTTACTTCAGTATAATCTACTAATTTGGTATCATAAGTGTTCATTTATATCAGCCATGTTATTTTATACTATATTAATCCATAGAGATACAGTTAATTTTGACAATCTATAGACTTCTTGCGGTAATTATTCAGATGTGTAGGTGCAGACCTTTGACATATCCGACAACATCTAGATGTTATTATGGATAAAAAAATTAAATTAATGTTTGTACATCCCAAGGGTGTGCCATATCACATTACACTCACACAGCTGCCCTTGGTATTTTTTTTGCTGATTGTGTCACAGCATCCAAAAAAAAAAAAAAAAAAAAAAAATGCAACTTTGGTAAATTTTGGAAACCAACATTTGAGGGAGTGCTCCAACAGTTAAAATGCTCAAAGTGGTGTGAAAAAAAATTAAAAACAAAGAAAGCCTTTTTTATAGAATCTCTTCTATACAGTAAAGAATGTTTTTAATTTGTGACCTATGTTAAAAAAAAAGTTAAATTTTAAGGAAAGGTATTGTATTAAAATAATAGCCCAGATAATGGAAACTTAATAAACATGTTGAAACACTGCAGTATGTCAAAAATTTTGTCCTTGTTTGGTTGCAGAATACTTTCTAATGTTGAGTATTGATCTTGAGCAGATATTTTAATCATATTTTTATCATTCTATCATTAAAGAAGTTATTCATTGTCATAAGCAGCTCAACTAACTGCTGCATATGCTCCTTATCTCTGTTGCTTAGAGAATTGTTTTTATTTTAATGCTAATTTAATGTGTTTATTTGCCATCATAGAAACATTTACATTGTTTTGAATTTGCATTACTTTTGCCTAGTAAATTCAACATTTATATTGTTCAAGCTAATGAGTCGGTTGTGAAACCTACAAAATTAACATGCTTGCATGGTAGTTTTACTTTGGATACACATTCTATGTACATAATATCCATATTTTATTATGTTACATCAATGCTAAAGGAGCATACACAGCAAAATTTAAGTGAAAACAAGACTTTTAATATTTAGCTGATATTAATGATGCCTAGTTGTTTTGTTTGTGGTTAGAAGTTATTAAGATGTATTCAGTGAAAGGAAAAGTAGTTACGAATATTAATAAGAGTATGTTTTTCTTTTTCTTTCTATATCAGATAAATGTATGATTTGTTCCTTTACATATAAATTAAAGTTGTGCAATGTGTACATAATTGTTGTTAATCTTTCATTACACAGGTTATAAGTGATTTGCAAGCCAAAAACTGCAGATGTAATGAAGGAGGTTATATAATCATAAAAATCCCCATGCATGTTGCACTCTGGCACATTTATATTTCAATGGATGGATAGTCAGACATTTTTGAGCAGATTATAACATTGAGGAAGAAATACGCAAACTCTCCCTCCCTCTCATCCTCCCCCTCTCTCTGTCTTTCTCTCATTATGAGAGTCTAGACCAGTAACCATCACTAATTTGCCCTGTGACGTAATCATGCAGAGCAGGTTTGCCTGGAAATAGGACAGCGTGTATCTCGGGCATTCTCTACACAGCACGATTAGCAATGGGGTAACAGGGCATGCAGTGATGGGACCCATCTGTCGAAGCAACATATTCTCTATTACGATCGTGCATTATGAATCTTAAAAACTGTTAGTGATAGCTACAGGATGTTTTCAATCTTATTAATTACTGATTATATTGATACAATAAATAACTGTAAACAGAAATAGATTTTATTACACAAGAAACAAAATACATCTACATATTGTGCAACAAAATTTCACATACAGAGTATTGAAAACTGTTTACAGAACAACATTCTTTATTATGTCTTACAAATGATGATTAAATCCTGATATCTGTAATTAAACAAATCATTCCTTTGTCCTTGTGAAAATTGGTTACTGCTTTTATAATGTTGGTGTAACCAGAGTGTAAATTTACTGTGAGCCTGTACTACTACATCAAGATATTCTTTTGTCTTTTTAGGTTTTCAACTTTAGGTACTATGCTCTGACTCACACACAAACGAAGAATACATATAAGTTACTATCTGATAGCTGGTTTCTGTTACATAGTTTACATGTCTTAATCAGTGAAAACAACTTCTCACATAAATATGCAGATGCAAACATACTAAGATACTAGATAGCAACATGATGAAGTCGTAGAAAACGTGATCAAGGGAAATTGCTAGAAGTTATTCAGATTCTTTCATTCTGGAATTTATGTTATTCTGCAAATCTATCACTTCTGCAGTGTGGTAGAAATAGTATCAACTGCAACAGAGAAAGGTGTAGGAAATAATTGAATGTCAGGTTTTAGGTGTAACACTTCATTAAATCTGGAGTCCAATTCTTGAATCACTTCTCGTATTATGCACTTCCACACATGAACCAGCCACTGAACAAATGACAACTACACGTGCATTATCGCCACTACAGTGTATCTACTGATATGGGCTGGCTTCCTCTCTGCGCTGTTCGCATTGCCTGCACAGTCAATGCCTGCCCTAACGTTGTTCCGCTTTGTAATGATGGCTGCTGGTCTAGACCCTGACTTGCGTTTTCATTCTCATTCAGTATTGAAAATGGTCAAGTGTCTAGTAAATGTCTGGGCATTTTTCGTCTGCAGTAGTACATGGTAATTTGCATGCCTTTACCTTCCAATATGTAAATGCTTCATAACCAGGGAAATGAATGTTTTCTGATTTTGTATTTAAGTCATTATGGCTCATTCTGCTTAAAAGATGGTAATCCAGGCTCCAGACAATTGAAAATAACATATTCATACTCTCTTTATCTGCATTAAAAGATGGGGTATTTATGTGTTGATAAGAAATGCTATTGAAATTCCATAAAATTCAAGGTTGCTTCACAGAGAATCTCGGCTTTTAATACCCAGATACCATCGAAGAGACAGCAATGGAGAAAACATTTGTAAATGCTGTAGAGGATAAGTAAATGTGAGAAAATTGCTGTAACTTATTGTTTGAGCAAACAATAGTCAGGATTGTTCCAAAAAGATTTTAATAGCATTATTTAGATAGATGCTGTATTAAGTAGACTTGTTCGTCTGCCTTCTGCTGTAAGCTCATGCTTCAGTGCATTTTTAACTTTTAGTAGAATAAATAACTAAACAAAAATTTTAATTTCTGTTTTGAGTTACATTCACTCAGACAAGCTATTGTTAACTTTGATGCAAAATGAGAGCATTTTATGTTGCATTTGGAGTGGTTAATTTTGGAAAAACAATCTAATTCTAGCAGAACAACCAATTGAAAACCCCACATGGCTTATCTTTTGTATTTAATGATGTCTCTGAGGTTTCAATATCTTTTTTAATATCCAGATATTTCCAACTGGGCTAAATTGTGTAACAGTTTGTTCAATGACTTTACACTTGTTAGGGTAACAGCAGTATCATGTCTATGCAAAAGACAATGTACAGAAGGCACAAAAAGAAATCAGCACTGTCTTGTTCCTTACCATTTGTAGGGTACTTTATTCTGTCATGTTTTTATTTTATTGACTGATACTGTCACCTTGCAGGTGAGGTTCTATATCGAACCAATAGAGCATACCTGTGCTGGGTTTGCCAACTCATATGCTATTAGGTATAGCCACCTCCCTCAACTGGAAGCAAGATTAGGTAACATGTCTCCTTTCAAAATGGTGGAGACTGATTTTTGGCAATCTTTTGCATAGTTAATCAGGACTACAGAGAGAATGCCTGTTTCGAAATTTACATGAATATAAGCAGGTTCTCGAGATGTTTAGAATTTGCAGAATAGTTTTGTGTTGTCTGGTAGAACATTTTGCTTTTGGTATAATGTCTAAAGTTACGGTGGGGATGGGGTTTGATCTGATGGAGAATAGAGCTGTGAAGTACCAGCAATCAGTATTGTTCATGAACCTCCAAACCCAAAATCCCACATTTTTGCAGCCACGTCTTTTCTTGGCAACTATGTTTACTGGAACATAGCGAGTATTGTCTGGTTGCCACAAATACATTCGCCCATCCTCATTAGAGCAGAAAACCTTTTCATCTGAGAAAAATCACTAGCTGCCAAAATTGATAGGATTTGACAAGTGTTCAAGTGCAAACCCCATTCGACTGTCGCGGTGCTGCTCAGTCAAGTTTAAGTTCTTGCTGCCTTTCAATGATGGATGCCAGCTTCATGGAGGCAGTTTTCCACTGTAGAAAGGGAGCAAGATAGCTTCAGATCCCGGTGAAATCTTGTAAATGGTTTACATGGTTCAGCTCTGCTTGCATTTGTACTCTTAGTATAATTTCCTGGAAATGAGTAATCCAATACTGCACAACAGATCTACTCATTTGCACAGCATTAATGAGTGCCCTGCTTCCCACATGCCCACAATACACCGTGGATCACCTCGCTTGTGTAAGGCATTGCTGACTGTCACCAAGCACAATAGAAAAAGTGTGAAATTACAATTTACTACAACAGGCAAGCGACAACCTTTTCTCCTGCCCCAATTAGATTGACGGAGGGGCCAGCGGATATCAGGAGACACTCCCTACAGACAATCAGAAATTTGATGTCTATTACTATGTGTACAGCTGCAAAAGCACCTGAACAGCTATTGTGTAGTCAGGACACCAGAGAATCAACAGGCAATGTAATCGTGAAGGCTATGTACAGTGCTTACAGACCACCTGCCAGTTGACCACACAGCAGAAATTCTAACTATCTGGTCTCCAAAAATTCCAAGTTGGGCCAATAATAATGATAGTAACAATAATAATAATAATAACAACAACAACAAACATCTGACTTTACTCAGAACTTTGTGAAACGGTAAAGATATTCATAATTAATCGCATTTGATACATTAGGTAATATGAAATTTGCAGAGAAATGCTTTTAAATATAATACCAACTTTTAATTAGTTTAACCCTATTAAGCCTCTGGGGTGTCCATTGAATTAACATTAACAAACTGTGTTAGATAAATCAGTTCCTGGAAAAGGTGAGATTGTTAGTATTCCTTAACAATGCT
>JAUKNX010000372.1:0-27593 GCA_030762935.1 Hymenopus coronatus | reverse complement strand
TCATATGTCTCTTCTACTTACAAAGAATCAACAATTAAGACAAATTCTGAAAATATTTATCTTGATTCGTTGATGGAGATATTTCAATCTTCTTTGGTAAGAAAATGTTGTTTGTGGAGCAGCTAGAAAAAGCCATACGAATGGAAAACATCATATTTTCTAAACTGTTTTGTTTGCTGTGAATATTTACAAAGCAAACCGTAGCAACATGATATTATGGGTAGGAAAATATGTGGATAGGACTAAATAATCAAGAGACTCGATGGGCTGTCAAGCTTTATTTAATAAAATAATGAAAAGGCTTAATACGTTGAATCAGAATGGACATTAAATATATTTAGGCAAAATGAATCAGTCCTATTAGAGAAAGAAAACAAAAACCCAACAAATGAACCGAAACTGAAGATTGATGCAAACACATGATAAATCACATTACTAACTTTACAGGAGACACTCCATGTTTCATTGTCATATTAATTGTATTTGCATTATTTTTGCGTTGCAGTGTGAGGAACATTGTCCGCCTTTTATCTTACTATTTGCTCTTTAAAAGAGCAGTAAAGCTTTAAGAGTCAAAAAATATTCTAACTTGTACAGTGTATAATATAACCATTGAGTAGAGTATAATCCCAGTAGCTAAAATACAATTAATAACATAAATAAAATGGATATTACGAAGTGTGTAAATGAGCAACATAGTGTTTACTCGGTACAAGTATGGCGAAATTCGCGCATGCGCACTGAACTTTGGCGCACGGAATACAGCGGGGTTGGCTTTCTGTATACTCTCTATTCTGTGATATAGCTATACCATCCAAGCAAATACTTTAATCGTCTGTATAGACGTAGGGAGAGACATCTAGTAGCAATTGCTGTTGTTGAGGGTAAATTCTTTACCGAAGTCAAGCGGGCTTACATTTTCCAGGTAAAAGCAAATGTTAAGGGATATCTAATTAATTTGGAATGTTTATAACAAGTATATAACCACCTTCAAATACCGAAGCAAGCTCTGAGTTCATATAAAATGGTATGGCTTGGTATAGGTGATGGAATTCCTGTCATAAAGATGTTTATGGCGAATAGCTTTATAACCACAAAAAGATTTGACATTATGTAATGTGTGAGGAGTTATAAGCTATATATAAAACATATAGTATCCAGAATTCTAAAACTGATGTTACTGTCGTGTAGCAGCAATAGATTTTATAATTTCGGTATAATAATTAAAACGATATCCAATCTGCAATTTTGGAGGTTAATTTGCCGTAACAGCTATTTGAAGAGGGCAGTTGAAACAATAAGCTAGCCAAAGGTATTGTTAAAAAGACTGGATACATACATGCATACATGCATGCATGCAGGCATTCTTACATACATGGATGCATGCATGCATTTTTACCTGCCTGCATGCCTGCCTACCTGCAAAGAACTTTGAAAATCACAGTTTGAGTTGAAAATTGTGCAAAATGTCTGAAAACGCCAAAACATATACAGCTAATGAAAATTAAAAAAAAATGCATATATCAACAAAAAATAAAAACTATGCAAAATAAAGTTACTCTCATTAACATACATATTTGGAAATGTAAGGATATATAAAAAAATTCTTATATATGACTCTTCAATTAAAACATGCATTTACATGCAAATGCTAAAATGAAACAATAATTATTGGGAATGGAATATTGGGCGGAAAACACATCAGATTTCACAGAGTTGATTATTGATAATTATATTATATATTTTCTTTTCAAATGGAGGGGGGATACATTACTGCATTCAACCGCATTCCGAGGAGCAATGACTATGAGGATATGTGGAGCTCTCCACTCAGTAATGCAGCATAGCGAAACCCCCTTCACCGGAAGCGAACGGATGAAGAACTTATTTGGCTAGATAATCAGGCAGTACCGCTTTTCCGGTGGTAAGGATACTTACTAGTCACTATGTATTACCAGCTGAGAGAGGAAGCAAGGAGTCTGGCTTAACCGAAAATTACCGTAACGAAGTTAAGGAGAATAATGGGATGGAGTGTGAGGTGAGGATTTACGGGAGAACTTACTTCCGATGAAACACTGCAGGGTACTGTCCTCTAGACCCAGAGGCTTGCGCTAGTCCTGGCTGGTGTGATGCCGGAAGTCGGTTTGCTGAGGTCATCCACTGTGTGATGAAAGAACTGGTCCTTCACGTCAAGCGATGATCCGGTAGAACCCGGGAGCTGTTGTAGGCATCCTCCAGGGCCGCGACCTTCTCCGTGAAGTTCAGAAGCTCTGAATTTAGGTCCTGAATGGTGCCGCGTTAGCTCGGGTACTCCTTCATCAAGTTTGGCAGTGCTGGTGGTGGTGGTGGTGGTGGTGGTGCTGTCGGTGATGTTGGTTATGGTGTTGAAGGTGGTGGTGCCATCCGGCCTGTCTGCTAAGCTGGCTGCATGCCCTTGGGTGTCGTGGGCACTTTCCATCTGTAGTATCAGTTGCCTTTCTCTGCTTAGTCCTGTAGCTCCAGTCTCACTAGCATCATTAGGCCTCGGTCGCAGTAAATTCGGGTAGCCCTCACAAAGGAAGGAAAACGCCACTGTGCAGCTGCGGAGACGTCCAAGACCCAAAGATACCGAGGGACCCATCGTAGCACGACACTGGTGTAGGCCGGCTCTGTGGATTAGACGTCTTCGGTGCTGGCTGCCGGTGTTCCCGTGCATTGCCAGGGCATTGGCGAGGGCGCAGCTACCCTACCGGCCGAGATAGAAATGAAATGAAATGGCGTTTTATTTATGGACGCTCTTTAACTGCTGCGGTTCTCAGCGTCCCATTCTATACTGGGCGTGAAAGACCGCTTAATTTTGCTCAGAGACCTCTCTATCAGGCTTGAGGTTCTTTTACGTGCCGTAAATCTACGACACGGGACCCATGGCTTTACTTCCCTTCCGAAGGAAGCCATTCTAAGGCCGAGATAGAGATGGAGGTATTTGTGGATTAGGAAACTTCTATACGGAGGTGTTTCCTGTTAAACATCATACCCACAATTCCGGCCAGCATTCTCTATTTCTCTCCCTCTATCCCACTCAGTGTGGCTGTGCCTCTTTCACACCTGTTATCGATCATGGGAAAAGGTTCTACATCATCTCCCCTACTATGCACTAGCTACACCACGTAGTGGATTGGAAGATTAAGTGAAGGTAACGTTCGGTACCGCCGAAGCAAACCCAATGTTAGTGGGTGATTACTGAAAGGGCGCCTACACACAAGAGTATGCAAGTGGGATGGGGAGTAGATACTTGCCTTGGCAGATGACGAGAGCAGGACCTATCGTTAGTGGAAGTATTTCATAGTCATGCTGGAAGAGTAGGTTGAATTTCCTGCTAAGACAGGAAACTGCGGTGTACGTTACCGTCTGCTGAGGCTGCTATAGTGAAGACCTGTAATTCTGTTTACTCTTCAGCTTGCCACTCACGCTCCTGAAATATACTAGAGAAACATGTTACCAAAAGCTGGAGTACTTGGTCCGATGTATCCATTCCCATCTTATAAAAAATTACCCACACTTCTACCATTGGTCTGCGGAGTGGCCTTCGGCCAATGGGACCGCATGACATATAGAAATCCAAGGAAGGACGAAGGAAAACATTGAAGCTATAACCCAATTTACTTAACCAGAAGGAAGCAGTTTTGTAGAATCCTAACAATGCTTTACTAATTTCAACTATTTCTTCCCTATTACGGTTCTTTTTGTTCGATTTAATGTACTGAGCTTCTTTGGGCATTCTGCCATAATATTTTGCGGTCTTTTTAAAAACGTTTATGGACGCAAAGTTGATTCTGTAATCTAAGTCGTAAGTTTGCTTGCCACTGTTAACTTTTCTTAATAACCTAGTCTAATATAGCAATGTTGTTCCTTAATATGTTCTTTATTGTTTTTCGTGTTTGGCCTATGTACACTTTCCTATGTTCACATGGGATTTCATAGCTGCCAGATGTATTAAAAGCCAATGTCTTTCTGTGTACCTAAGAATTGTTTTATTTTTGTCTGGGGTTTTTTCAGTTTTCATGTTGAGTTTGGTAAATATTCTTCCCATGTTTCCCGTCACAGGGTCCAAATATAGTATTACAACTAAACCCAAATGATCTTTCTATGAGTTGGTTTCTTTGTGCTTTCTGGAACGTAGTATATTGAAAGCTTCATTAATTTGGTGTTTAGAGGATTCGACCTGCATGAAGAGTACGTAGTTTGTTTTCCTTATGGCAGATTATCCAGGTCAAATATGGAAATGCCTCCTTGTGTCAGAATAAAGCGAACTTTTCGTCAGATCATATGACCCAAAAGACCCATGTTGTCTGTACCATGAGAAAATTCTGATATGCTAAACATTTTCTTGTTGAAACTCCTTGTAAATTTATGTTTGGAAAAGGTGGTTTTTCCTTAGTTTCTTAGGAGCATCCATTATCTAAATAACTCTAAGGTTCTATTTTCCTTATTTTGTACTTCTGTTGCCGTATTACCCATTAAAACATTGGTGGTATCATTACAATCTCGAATGGTAATTCCTAGCGCATCCTGTGCTATTTAAACAGTTTATGTACATTATATATAAATATGACCCCAATATAGTCTCCTGAGGTACACCATGTGTTACACAGTTAAACTGGGATTAATTTTTTTTTTCACATTACTTCCTGTTAGAATGTATGAGCATAGCCATTTATATGGGATTCGTGTTATCCCATATATTTCTTGTTTTTTTTTTTTTATTAAACTCTGAAGTTGTTCTAAATAAAGGTCCTCCATTATTTTTTAAAATAATGGGCAGTGGTTTTGGATAATACTTTTCCGTCGATTATTTTCAACCTTTCTGTTTGTAAATGAGCCCTTTACTTATTTTACTTGGGAATGTTCATGTATTAAATCTTTCATTTATTATATGGGCAAAGGTATCTGCGATTTCATCTTTGCAATATTTTACCATTTAGTTTGAGAATTCATCCACACTGTTATAGTGTTGTTTTTTTTTTTTTTTTAAGTTTATTAATTATCTGTTTGATGACTTCCTCTTTTGTGATGCTGCTTAATACCATCACTTTTTAGTATATTTATAGTTTATTCAAATATTCTACATAGCTGAATACATACCTCATTCTTATACTTTGTTAGGTTTTTGGTCGTTCGTTTTCTTAATTCCGTATTTGACATTTAAGTAATGATAATTAAAGATGTTTCTGGTATTGATTGGATTTAGAATTTGGTATTACAACTCTTAAGTGTTCTACCCTTTTTCGTGTATTCTCTCGTTGCGCGGGTTTAATGATACCTCGCGTCGTTTTTATTTTATTATCAGAGTTTTGTAGCACTCTTTAGTTGGGAAGCTTCCTTGTTTCCTTGATAACTGGATTTCGATTTTTTTCTCTACAGGCCTGAAGCACATATGATTTAATTTGCAAGCCGTTATATCTTTAGGAAATTAATGCTCCTTAGTAACTCGTTTATACATTTGGTAGACCAGTTGCAACTTTTTTAGTTGTCAAGACTACCTTTCGTTATTGGACTGATTGTCCTAACATGTCCTTAAAATATCTATAAAATATTATATTTGTTCATTTTTCGCTTCATTTACATCTGAATACTGTCTGTGTAATATTCTAAATATGTTTCATATATTTCATTTACAATTGTACACTTGTGTTATATATTGATATTTTACTATCTCTGAATATATTCCTTTAATTTCTATTATTAATCCAAAGTGATCCCTTAGCCTTCCCTTCATTAATAAATGTCTATATCGTCCCTCTTTAAGCTGGTATTGGCATTATCAATATAGGTTGAAGTGTGTTGTGTCACTCTAATTGGCCCTGTTTCCCTTGCATCCAGGTATATTCCTTCTATTAAATGTAGCAATAACGTTTTATTTTTACTTTCTGTTAAAATATCTTCAGTATAATGATTCTGTGCTTTTTTTTGGTAATATAATTTAGACATGTTTCTAGTTTTTATGCGAAGTCTATTTCGTCGGAATTCGGTCTGCTGTAAGCACCTTGTTTGTTAATGTTTGTTCTTTCAAAGGTAACTTATGCAACTCACAAAACATTTAGTCCCGAAATTGCATAAATTAAATGGTATTAAATTTTGTTTCATTCTGAGCATATATTGAACCCCCTCTACGTTTGTGGTTTTCTCAACAGAAAATACAGGCTAGAAAATAGTTTTCATAGATCTTTGTCATCATTTCATTATCTGTTAAACCAGGCTCCGAAAATAATATATTTGGCTGTAAATCAAAGATTGTTTGTTCTGTTTCCGCTCTTTTGTTTGCCGTGTATTCAATATTTTGATAAAAGACACCAATCATTCACCATCTCTACAGCCCTACATATTTCCTTATCCGAGTTTGCATTTGGTCTTCTGTTACTCCTTGCTGAATATCATTACCTCCTTTTGAATTTTCCACGCTTTCTCCTCTTCTGCTTACATGATCTCTATCTCAGCCAAGATGGCTAACATTCAAGCATCCACTACTATCAAACATAAAGAAGCCGTGCGTAAACTCAGCTTTATTCACTCGCTGACCATATCGTCTGTTCTCATCGTGCCTGCTAAATAGACCACTAGTTATTATTTCGTTTATTATATGATCTAGCAAGTGTATCATTTCCCCCATGATATAATCTGGTAAAAGTCCTTTTCTTTAGTTATTATTTCCAACATGTATATCCACTACATCTAACTCAACATCTCAGTTTGACGTTTTCTAATATAAGTTTTAGTTCATCCACAAGAATTACCGAAAACAATACACATAATGGCATTTATCCGGTATTCATTTCCCGTGTACCTTAAGATGAAGTTGCCAGGCATCATTACCTTTTGCTTTCTAATTTGACCATGAATCTCAGCGTGTTTTTCCTCAATGCACACTACTTGTGGATCAGTTCCGTAATCGGTTATCTCATTTAGGACTTCATATTGGTTGGAAGTGGACACATTTGCACACTTTTCCACTGTCTCTTGGGCGTTTTCATAGCGTTATTTTTAACGACTGTAAAATACTTTTTTGTCCGTTTTAAGTACTGCGTAAGTTCATCAGTTTTGTTGTGTAACAACTGCTTTTCAATGTGCAGTACTCTTATTTCATTGTTGGCACATTAAGGTCTATATTGAGCATTTCTACGATATTTTGAAGTGACGCTATCACCTCTCAGCCTCACGCGTTTCTCGGGCTTTACGAAGCACTACGACCATATAATCGTCTTGAATATTTAATTTTGGAATTTGTCACCTTCCGAAACAATTGTCTTCATTTCCGCAGCTTCGACACTACTCTTCATCTCTACTTTATTGGGTATTCATTTCCACTGTTAAAATATTAATTTCATTAATACATGACGCTTTGGGTTGTCTTAACAAGCCAGTCGCGCCAATCTTCGTCTAAGGAGACTGAAGTTCACCAAGCATACTCACACAGGTGCCAATGCATGATATACAGTTGAGATCAGTATCTATGTTATCAGCTTTTTAAGTATTTTAGGAAAAACTTATGTGCAACATGATGATTAACTTTTTAGAGAAAATAGCATCTGTAGAGGTTCTCAACATGGTTTAAGACACAAGAGATCAACAGAGACAGATGTTTGCGGTTTATTATGCCTGATTCACAACGGAAGCGATATTGGCTACGCGACATGAGTCTGATCGCAACACCGCATTGATTATGGAAGCTAGTGTACATATTAGGGTGGTTCAGTTTGACATTACTGAGCGGTGCCGGTGCATAAAGCAAGCTCTTGCTCTGTATCTTCTAAATAAAAGAAACGACAGAAACAATCGACAAACAAGATAGCAGAAACGCCGTTGTTGTTCGGTTCAACCTATTTTCAAGGAGCGTAGCCAATTTGGGGATTTTCATTACCTGATCCCGAATACGATATTAGCAGATCTAGAATCATATTACAATTACATGCGAATGGCACACTCACAATGTAATGATGCGCTGCACATCATTGGTCCTCATATATAGAAACAGTCAATTCAAAAGCCAATATCTTCAGCAGAGCACCTTTGTGTAACTTTGAGGTTAGGGTCTTATTTATTCTTCCGTGAATAGCATAGACGTGGTTTTACTTAGGTGGAAAATTACTCTGGAATGAAGATATAATTTTGGTTGTCCAAGACGTTTTCCATTTTCTGAGGCGTTTGCATTATCATTATTGCAAAATTAAAAAAAAAAAAAAAAAAAAAAAAAAAAACATTACATCAAATAACCAATGAACTTCCCTAGAAGTTGATGCCATCTTTAACATCTCTGGTAAGGACCACTGAATATCAAGCAGTAGAAATTCTATGGATGACGCCCATGCTGTTCGGTAAAAGTTAAATCCAATTCAACTTTCTCGGCACGGGTTTCGTCACGTCAGTTTTGAATTCATATCGGTCAATCGTTTAGCCGCAAGTACCGCGTCGCTAATATCGATCCATTGTGAATTCGGCATTAGAGAGATTGAGGGGTGGGGGAGAGAGTGTGCAATTTTGAGAGCGATTCGGTGTGCAGAAGACGCACATGCTGCCGCTTCACCAAAACTCAAGCCGGCTTATTTGAGCAGTACATCAAGACCCAAGAAGAACAGATGAGGAAAGACAGAGGCCAATCATCAGAGACTGGGATGTGAAAGAGACACTTTTCTTGTTGGCTACTGTTCTTCAAACCACAACACTATCGGGTTGACACCAGCAGGTTTGGTCTTTGGCAGAGAGCTTCGTCTATAATGCGACGAGATGTTCGGTAGTCCTATAGTAAAACTGCCAGGTGTCGACTTCGTGTAGTAACTCGTGGACCTCGCCTGGGGTCCCATTCGTAGTAAAAGTGGGCGCTAAATACTGTCCAAAGGAAATCTCGTAAACCGACTTCATGAAATGCAATAGATGCCCTGGCAAAACTTCCAGGTAGTAGGCGACCGGATGAAGGTCCGTTACAAATGGAAGGCCAACAGTCAAGGTTTCCAGCAAAGTGATCTATGTGGCTATAACTCCCTATTCGGAATAAGGGTACCTGCCCAAGTTCCAAAAAGTATGGCAAGGGTTACACTTTGTGGCAAAGAGCATAAAAGATGTCGTGTTATGCCTCTAGAAACTACCCCGTGAGAAAAAACTGGTAATACACCTGGATCGTCTAACTACATATGGGACAACCAGTTCAAAGGAGGGAGCAATGTGACAGTGCCGTCTTATGAAATGGTTCTTATGTTCGCCTTGGTGTGTGTCATCGCATTTGGGATATGTAAATAAGGAAGCACAGCGCGATGTAATAGGTTCCTTCGGAACGCGAGTACTGATTCTTCTCGTAGCTTTGGGTTCCAGTATCTGCGATAGGTTTCCAGAAAATTTCTGAATTCGTTTACCTACCATACAGCAAGCAAGGTTTGCATTGCAGTGTAGTTCTTTTGTGCTGTAAATTGTACTGAGTCGTGAGTGACTAGAGCGTTAGCGTGCAGTGTTGCGCGTGCCACGAACTGCGTGTAGCGATAAATAGTCTACGATTCGAAATGTCAATGAGTTATTTGCAGCAATGAAATCAAGACTTTGTCTTCAATAACATTTTGAGTCAATATATACATTTGATACAATATTTATATAATAGAATTAAGATGGTAGATATTAAACAAGAAAACAAAGGAAAGTACATTAACGGACTATTATTCTTCTTAACCTATAAGGCACAATTTTTCGACAAGTATTTCATGTAGTGTTTTAAACCACTCGGAATTACCCTTAAGATGCCCTGAAACACCTGCTCCCGAGGGATTAATACCTTTTATGGAGCCCAAAATATCTTGAAATGTCTTGAAAATGCCTTACCTTTCGTAAAATTGACCTAAAAGACCTGCTCTGGTTGGCAGATCCTATGGTCGCAAAAGAAAACGTCCACCTGATTCACAGTGCTCAATTTCTGTTCCTGAGGTAATGGTTTAAGAGATTATTCAAGTGTCTTCAGGTTGGGAAAAAAAAAATGCTTAAAGTTCGCAACCTAATCTAAAAATGGCATAAGATTTTCGGTATATTGAAAAAAATACCTTTTCCACAGCCCCGAATACCTTCTTGATGCCCTTAAATATCAGAAATGCCCAAATAGCTGCAACATAACGAAAAAACGCAATACAATTGTGTATATAATGCTAAAACCCCATTTTCTAGAGCCCGAAATACCTTCTAAATGTCCTAAAATGTCAGAAGCGCATAAAAAGGTGCAAGGTAACGAAAAAAAAAAAATACGAAATAAAATACTAATAAAACACCCTCACAATGTACCAAAAGTCTTGAAATGCTTTAAAATCGCCTTAATATACAACGTTTTCTGGATAAACGTTCTCAAAGTACTTAAAATCTCTCAAAAAGTGCACAAAAATACTGCAAAAACGAAAGAAATTACTCCAGAATATTGCAAAATACCTTATAGGGAGGGATCCGTCACTACTGACAAAGTTCATAAGTACCACATGCTTAGCCCAGAAATGCCTTCCCAGTGCTAAGAAACACATTTAAAATTAATCTCTTTTACAGTCCAAAAATTCCTCAAAACGACTGAAATGGCTGGAAAAATATTTACTTATACAACTTTCCGTCTCTCCATGAACGATAAAATGTAATTGTCTCCAGAACCTTCAATTCACTGCTCTTCCCAATACTTTTGTGATTAGATTTCAACCTAAACATATAATATTTTAATTTAAAGACACAAAGGTAATGAAAATTAAAGAAGTGTAAATGAGCCCTTGCAGTTATTTGTTAAATGCATCTTCTTGCCGAAGGTTTTCAATAATTGCATAGACACTAGCCTCAGCTGTAAACTTGCAATAAACTATGGTCCAGCTCTACGTATTTTAATGTGAACACTTTACTGCTTTGCAAAGCAGAGTTCTGTGTCCTCATTTTAAAGGTTTAATATAAAATTAACAAACGCACGTCAAATATGCCTATTTATCGCTTCTACATTGGATTTGTTTCTTCTATAATTTCCCTTTTATGTGATATGATAAGTTAAAAACCTTCTCATCTAGAGAGACAAATACAGACAGACAGAGAGAGAGAAGGAGAGAGAGAGAGACAGAGACAGACAGATAAACAGAGACGGAGGTAGAGAGAGAGAGAAACGCTAGTGGCATGTAAATATCATGTTATAAGACTTAGAATATTCACTACCTTATTTCTTTCGATATTTTGAGATTTGAAACGCTGTTAATTATATTTCAGTAGCTGCTTATGAATATGAATGGTACTGGTTTACAGTTGGCTTCCAAAGAGAGAATAACAAGAGGATATAGCCTAACCCTCCGAGCAAATACTTTAATCGTCTGTACAGACGTCCGGAGAGCCATCTAGTAGCAATTGCTGTTGTTGACGTTCACTGTAATACCGAAATCAAACAGACCAGGTAAAAGCACCTTTTAAGGAATGTCTAATTATTTAGGAATGTTTATGATAAATATATAACCACCTACAAATACTAAAGCAAGCTCTGAGTCCATATAAAATACTCTAGCTTTGGTATACGTGTGGAAGTCCGTTCATAATGATGGTTATGGCAATCAATGTTATAACCACAGTAAGATTTTAAATTATATGCTGTGTAATATGTGAGTAATATTAATAAATATATATGTATAAACAACTGGTATGAGGAATTCTAAGACTTAGGTTACTGTCCTGAAGTAGCAATAGATTCTATACTTAGTGGGTGATAGACGAAATAACATCCAGACTGCAATTTTGGAGGTTAATTTACCTTTGCTGTTTTTTGAGGATGTGAGTCGAAACAACAATAAGCTAGCCATAACTATTTACACTCACAAACGCACGCATGCACTAACAGATTTCTTTTAAATTTATAAAATGCATATGGTAAATGATACTTTCATATTAGATATTTATGAAACTTAACAAATTATGTAAGTATTTTACCATCAATCCTAAAGTATAAAATTAATGTAAATGACAACTATAGATGGAAGTTTTTAAACAATAGTTGATGATGCAAAGAGATATATCACCTTTAGACTTATTTGTAGAATTTGAGATATAGGACTCAAGAGTTCAGCAGGAAATAAAATAAAAACAACACCATTTGAAACTTTATACACCAAAGCACACAAGTTGCAAGTATTACTATAAAATACTCATAGAAAAATACTCATATCACAACTCATCATTGTCCATTCTGAAAACTTTTGGAGTGACCATCATAAGAAAATAGAAATTATAAAAAAATTTTAAATCAGAAAAAGAACTACATATTTATTTCCTTTGTTATTTTAACAGGCTCTTGGGCAGTTAATAGTAAATTACAATTAAGATTGATAATTCTAATAATTTATATATTGTTTATTTAAATTATTGCAAATACTTAGCTTATATAGTTCTTGAGCATGCGAATACCATCTAAAAGTTTGATGTTGAGATTTAGTTGCAAATGTTCAACTTGAGGTAAATTTACTGCAGCCATAGTGAAGTTCCTAAGAAACTTTGCATAGTTTTACTTTTTATTGTAATATGAATAGATTGTGTGATTCTGGTCATTATTTGTCAGAGTACATTGATAATAATAAAAAAGAAAAAGCTCAAACAGCTTGGATGTTAGAATTCGAGCAAACATTTTGACACTATGTATATGATAATGTGAAATACTGACTTTGAATGTTGAAGTAATTAAGCCATGCAGTATTCAAAGCTGTGGCCATGAATTATAAACAATTTTTCAATAAGATTCAATTTCTTTGGTAGTGTTTAGCGCTCGCTTTAACTACTTATGGCACCACAGGCGGTGACACTAGTTGTATATGAATGATGGAGCACTGTTGGAATGCGATGCGGGGGAAACCGTAGTACCCGGAGAAATCCCGCCCCAGATCTGCTTTGTCCCACCAAAAATCTCACATGCTGTCGCTTGGGATCGAACCCCGGCCATCTAGGTGAGATGCAAGTGATCTAACCACTCGGCCACAGCGATAAAAGCCTTAATCGAGTAACTCACTCTAAGTGAGATTTGAACTCATGACCTGTTGAATGGGAGGCAGACACGCTACCACCACACTTTCCAGGCGGGCGATAAGATTCAATCTATCTTGCAATGATTAAACCTAATTTAACAACTGACAATGTAACTTATATACATTAAGTGCCATTAGCTATTAAGTACAAGTATCTGTGTTGCTTTAAAAGTATTTGTGTTTTAAAACTGATTTCAGCGAAATGAAGGTCAAAGTCATCCTAATTTTGGTTGCTCTAATCCTCATGATGCTGATTGTGGGCATATCATTTGCAGCTGACAAGCAAGGTGAGTTTATGAAAAAATATTGCATGGAAAGAGGGGGAATATTTTTCTTAAATATCACAATTGTTTTAAGCACATGTTCTAGGTATAATAAAATGTTAAAAGTGTCTTTCACACTTAGAAATCCTAGCTCTGCTAAATATATGGGCTATAAATTTTTATTACTAAGTTGCAAAATTATTTTTTGTAAAATTATTATAGTGAATTCCCTTTAGGTAACTTCATGTGTAAGGAGTTTTAAATTACAGTTAATAAATATTAGTATGGTATGTGATTTCAAGGCAAGAGAAGCAGGCATTACACACGGAGGAACACACTTATACACTCACACACATGTGCACACACACACTACATGCATTCAAGAAGTTTCAAAGATTTTGTGCTTCAGATTTTGGAAATGTAGCATAGTGGATAACTTCACCTATTTTCCTGATGGTAAAAGCTTTCCCTAGTTTAGCGAAAGATTTTTTACTTTTTACTGAGTAATCTAAAATGTTACTACATCTTTGCACTACTATATTAAGCCCTTTGCTTTCAGATTAATTAATAGAGTTGCTTTCTCCTGTTTTAAATAAAATATCAAGAAATACAGTTATGTTTATGCAATTTAACATTATTGAAGCTTTAGAAATTATAGATGAAAGTGTAAGACATAACATGTTTGAGTTTTATAATATATCAAGAACAAATTCAAGATTGTGTTTTAGGTACCCTTTTAGCATTTGATATTATGGCTGGTATAATGCTTTGGATGTTTTTAATGCACTGACATACGTTTACATTGTTATATTTATGATATGCATTATGAAATGAAAGAATCTATAAGTATAATTAATACGATATTCAAAATGAAGTTCAAATATGTTCGTGTATAATTTCTTAATTTCAATTATTTTTGGAGAAAAATCTGGCTTTCACTTTGCTGAATTTATAAAACTCTTTTGTTGAGTGTCATAAAATATAAATACCTATTTTTATTTGTACCCAATATTGCATTAAATCCATAAATTTTTATGCAATTCTTAGAATTTAAGGGTAATAGAGTATTAACCATGGGCAAAGATTAATTTGAATAGTAAAAGATGCTGCATATATGAATTTGAGAAAAATATACATTGAAGTACAATGTCCTATTTACCTAACTGGTACAGATCATTAAGAATGATCACTTGTAAATTCAAATTGTTAAAAATGCAATTTTGTAGCATTAAAGTACAGGCTATAAGCATAATAAAAATGTCAAAGAACTTCATTTTCTACTGAAGTTTAGCAATGCATGGTTTTAAATGTCCAAAATAATTTTAAAAATCACATTTTTCTGGAGCTAGCACAAATTTCCTTCTTAGCTCTCTATTTCTTGGGTTCTTTGTCTAGCTTTCCTACATATCCCATGAATTCCAGATTTCCATGTTTCCCCAATTACAATTTCTTGTGAGGTTTTTCATATTTCACCAATGTTTTTTTAATTCCATAAATCCTTTCAAAACATAATGAGTTGTAATTTTAAAATCATACTAGATTATATCTATTAGTGCAAGTATTCTACTCAATAGAGGCAATTTAAATGCAATTTCCATCTCACACATATACAGTAATAATGTATGATATTACCCTATTTTCTCTAATATACAATGTTTCACATCTATTCATCATATGTAGTATATAGAGTCTCTTTATGGAACCTTGTAATAAGCCACAGTGAAGTAATTTGAGGAATTGCAAACCTTTTGACAATCTTTTGGACATAGAACATAATCTCATTAATTTAATTACTAGGTAGGCAGAAACCTAAATTTTTAAGGAATATTAGTCTAAAATATTAAAATGGTATGTACAAGCTTAAGTGTTTAATTACCCTATGTTTTACAAGATTAACAATTTGCGGGTGCAAATTAGATAATATCTTATACAGTAATTTTAATGTGAGAAAAGAACAGTTAATAGACCTGCCAAAAGAAACATTCTCTCTGTCTTAATTTTAATGTTAAATGCTTCTTATCATTCATACTGAAAAACAAAGGATCAACTCACTTATAAAAAACCACAAGTGCAACGACCACAAATGAGGGGTTTGGTGCAGGAGCCAGATAAGTCACAAAATCTACTTTTGAAGTAAATGCAAAATCAAAGTTTAGCATCCTCTAAATGGGTGTATTCTTAGAAATTCAAAAACTTTAAGTGTAGTGAATGACTTCTGTATGTTTTATGTGAGTTATATATGAATGTGAATTATGAAGTTACTAATGTTTGCTTTATAGTTAATAATTAATAATCATGTGTTAATCTGGACTTATCTGGTTTTTGCACCAAACATTTTATTATGGCATATTACTTGGTTAAATCATTAATTATAAGTAAAGAAATAAATATAAACAATGCTGGATCATTTTTATTAGTCACTCTTAACAACCTTAAGAATATATTTTACAAACAAAGCATATGATATTATTAAAGTACATATTTTTGCAGCTACAAGTTCTGTATAATTTCTGTTTGTGTACTAATGAAATGAAAAATATCTATCGAAACACAGTTTATATTTGCAGAAAATCTATTGAACTGAATAGAATTTATTATAATATAAAATGAAACAATAAAATAAATAAAACCAGTGGTGAAGGTTAATTAATACTATTTATTCTAAGCCAATAACTTCTTAGCCACTGTCATCTGAGCCATGCTCACTGGCTTCATTTGTATTACCCTGATAATACAGTTTCGTATAGAACTCCTTATCTGCTGAGGCAATGTATTTTGTTGCCAGTTTTAACGCATCATCGTATTTAGCCTTTGTAATAGCCAATGGCCCAGGGTACAATAGTTTGTCTGGAAAACCAAGGTCTCCTTTTCTTGATTTTTTCAGAGGGCTGAACTCTAAAGTAACAGTTATGTGATGATTTTGGCTTACTTTGGAAATGTGTTTGTGCTGAGAACTGTATTGAAATACTTTGTATTTTGAAATTTTGAAAGGCTCATTATATCTTGTTTTCATGGTTCCTTTGATCAAAGGTTTGAAGTGGGCACCAAAATTTTTTTATAAGGTTTGATTGACAGGAAAAACTGTATATAATTTAGATGCCTTTCTGACAAGTGAATGCCACTCTTCAGGTTTATGCAGTCTTGTTATAAGCCTTTTCTTCTTTTCAATATTGCCAAAGTCCCTATCGCAGGGCAGAAATGAGTGTCCTCGTTCAGGAAAATAATGAGAAATTTTCTGATATCTGTTCGAGTATGTCAGATTGAACATATATTGCACCAGTACTTTATTTTTGTTTTGTGAAGCTAAGTTATCCGAGAAGAGCACAAGTTCACTAGTTTTAGGAGAAACTACATTCTTTATGTACCAGTCCAAGCAGGAAACAACTTCATCAGGAGCCTTTTTACCATCACACTCTGTATACATGAACAAGTGCGCCTTACCACTAGAACAACAATGTATATTAAAGTTATACATCCAAACTTTTAGGAGAAACTACATTCTTTATGTACCAGTCCAAGCAGGAAACAACTTCATCAGGAGCCTTTTTACCATCACACTCTGTATACATGAACAAATGCGCCTTACCACTCGAACAACAATGTATATTAAAGTTATACATCCAAACTTGCCTGCATTAGAATACATCTGTTGACGGAAGCATTAGAAGTGGCAGGTTTTGCTGAAAATCAAATGCTAAACATGTAACACCTGTGTTTTCCTTTGTCCGTTTAGTTTCAGTTCTAAGTCTGTCATAGAATATTTCACTGTTATACAAGTGCACTTTCTTCTCTGTTTTGTGTATTCTTTATTGGTCTGGTATATCAATACAGTCTGCTATTAATTTAATTAACGAGTCACATTTTCCCATGTGTCACTTTTTGGGCTTTCAAAAGAAATGTTGTATTTATTATTAAAACGTCTATAGTAATAATCATACGAAACCTTGCAATTTTTTACTCTTCCTTCTGTTGTTAAAACCCTGTATACCGCAGGCTCATATTGCTCCAAGTATTACTCGTACTTTTTTTCAGATTGAGGTAAGGTGATAAAAAAACCTTTTGGATATTGTCTTTCCAACTGTAGTGTGAGGTTTGGGCTGGAAATTGCTGTATGAGGCGTAATACACTTTTAGTATCATTAGCACTCACCCTGTTTGGCCTGTTGTGATGCTTTCCCCTGTTGTCTGGAGGTGAACCAATGTTCTTTGCCACATACAAAGACAGGCATTCAACTCATGCTTTCTTAATTGCATACAAACTGCAAAAAGCCTTCTTGCATCCCACATCCTCATTGGTTTTGAGCTGAATCTGAAACAAACATATTACTAGTATTACAAAATGAATTATATATATATAAAATAATAAAAATAACATTTTATAATCTTTACTTCATTCTAATGATAGGAAATGCTATTGTGCAATTTTTTTTTAATTCTATAAAATTTGCAGAAAAAAATCTAATTTAATTCATACAAGTTAAGCTAATCAGTTGCAATATACATAGTTTACAAGTAGGTAGACATACCTTGTATTTATATGAGAAGTTGCGGATCCCTGGCTCTTCACCTTTTCTAGGCCTCCGTCATTGAACAGGTGTTGGTGTAATGGATGCAGATAAAAATGCATTTTGTGCTTCTTTACTTAAATGTGCGTTGAACTTTGTAAATATTTCCTGCTTTTCATCTGTGATCAAAATATCAATGCACTTTCGCCTAAAATTACATGCAGGGCCTGTTTCATGAGCTGGAACATCTTTTCCACTACTTGAGACAGATGATTCACCCCTTAATCTTTTCAGTTTGTCAGTATTTTTTTTCTATTTACTGGGATAACGTTTTCTTTTCCTTGAATGTTTACCACCAACACTATCACTATTTGAATTACCTGATGGCATCTTTAAAACACAATAAACTGGCTTAGCAACAGAAAACCAAGTTCAAGCAGCCATTTTACTAACAAGAAACAGCTAATACTGTAGTGCTGCGATCTGCTGGCGCAAGAACCAGATAAGTCCAGGACTAGTCTGATTCTTGCTCCAAACCAGTTGCGGTCTCTGTTGGCAATTAAGCATATCTCATTCAGATAAGTCCACACATCTCTGATTTTTGCTCCAAAAGAAGTGCAATGATACATTATATACCATGAATACTCAAACTCCTTTTGGTCCAAAAATGGACTTATCTGGTTTTTGCTAAAAACCCCTCAAATGAAATTGTTAGGGACCTGCCGCTCCAAAGCATTGTTCACGAAACAGTTTTAAAGTAAAGGCATTGAATCTTGTCACCCTTCTTTGAGTTTACATCTGAATAGTAGCTAACTTCATAAAATCCACAGGTGGTTTTTGTCTTCTGTATTTGCTATTTGAGTATCAAACCAAAAGGAGGGTATTCCAATGCCACATTTGCTTGCATAGGAATATGTGGGTTCGCACAATTTTTTTGGGGTAATGCCAAAACATCTGGCTGTGACATATTTGTCTTTTTGTGCTGTAGTACTTTCCATATAGCTACTAAACACAGATGGGGATCCAATAGAACTATTAGGAACTACATTTTAACCAAATAGCTCACTCTGTTTTGATTGCTCTTTTCTGTATAAACTTGTGTATGATATCTAAAATAGTTATGCAACTACTAAACTGAACACTACATAATGAGCTACTACTTTAAGGCGCTGTTCCATACTCTCGACACCCTCTGTAGTCGAGCACACATTCTTTTGTAATATCTCATCATCTGCAGTGATAAATATTGTCATGGAATTGAATAGCTAATGCATGCAGAAAATGTGATCAGGTTATGTTAAACCAATTAGTTATGCACTTATTTCACAAGGGCTTACGACAACAGAACATAATCTTGTAGTTCACAGAGCTGATCACAGACACATGGAAGCACAGATTTCTTTTTGGAAACTTGTATGATTATGTTGTACATTCTAAACATCACTGTTATTACTACAATCAATAAGATGGTAGCGCAAATCTCCCAGAAAATTGTGAGTGATGAAATTAGTCCATTTTGGCCCACTATCAAAATACTCTGATTAACCCTATCTCTCAACTGACAAATTAATAAAATGAAATGATGTAAGTTGAGCACTTTCTTAAGAATTAGAATTGAAACTGCAATACTAAAATAATTGCTCAGAAAATGGCATTTGGTATAAAAAATTAATACATAGAATTAGTTATAGCAAATATGTTATAAGTCAGATTTTATACTAAAAGGAGTTTTATGCCAGACAGACGTCTTTCGTGGATACTGGAACATAGATGTTCTTGAAATAGCAGCACAGTAAATAAATTAAAGGACATACTATCATCATGTAACCTAATAAACACAATAGAGATTCCAACAAGTGTAACACATCCAAATAATTGCTGCTGGGTGTAAACATTACAAAATTTTCAAAAACCACCAGTAGTTGAAGATGTTGGAGATATCAGATCTTGGCCAGGTATTACCGGACTTACCCAATACATACATAAAAAATTATAGAAAGTGCTTCTAATTCTGACTGCATAAAATGTTTAATGAATCATTCCGAATACAAATGTGGAAGAGTGTTTTCCAGAAACCAACTATAAGTTAAGGTTTAATGACTTTCTATACATAGTCGCATACAGGCTTAATATTGGTTTCCACGTAAACCTGCAAATCTAAAAACTCATACTGAAACTGGATGCACCACAGAAGGAATAAAAACCCTAATTAAAAAGCTATAATTTTCAACAGACTAAATCGCCAAAGCGTTATAAACAAAAATGTGATAGATTTATAAATAAGTATAGGAACATTTACAGAAAGGCAATTCTGAAACCAAAAATGTGAGAAAATGAAGCTCTAAAAATGGGGAGAAAAAAAAAATAGTGAAGAACTTGTATAACTGAACTTGTATTTTAAATATAATAAAAATCAAAATTTTACAACATATCATTGAGTGCTTTAATACTTATTTCACAGAAACAGCAGACAAACTCATGAACTTAAATCATCCCTCCCAAACCTTCCACCTCAGCATAAACCCTATAAGATGTTGAAATAAATAAATTCTATTACCACTGAACTCAGAAAATGAAATTCGAAAAGGAGTACCTACAAGGAATGAAATGCAAATAGTAGTTTGGAATAGTGAAATATTAGATTTATTGATTAAATACTGCATAAAATATGTCAATGCACCTTTGACTAATGTGTATAATGCATCTCTTGACTCCGGTATATTTCTTGATAAGCTTAAAGTCTCAAAAGTTACTCCACTTCACAAAAACAAGGAAAAGCTAGCGTAGACAACTACAGACCTGTAAGTGCACAATCAGTTTTCTCAATAATTTTTGAAAAGTCAGTATATGAATTTCAAAGATAAACATCCTTTTTAGAGCAAAATAACATTCCCTTAGATAGCCAATATTGTTTAAAAGAAAGCGGGTCCACAGAAACAGCGATAGGTAAATGATCAGTTTAACTTTAACAAAAAATTGATAAAAGCACACTTATGGTAAGATTATTCTTGTGCCTAGTAAAAGGGTATGATATTTTAAGGCATAAAATCTTACTTTGCAGGCAGTATAGCTTTGGAATCAGAGGAAACATTCACAAATGGATTAAGTCATGCTTAAATGCTAAGAATCAAGTTGTTTAGTTACAATGTGAACAAATATCAAAATTAAATAAGAAGCAATCAAGCATAAAAGTAGTCACTAGAGGTGATCCAAGCCAGTCACTCCTAATATATATGACCTACCAATGACTATTCAACAAGTGGATAATATTCTTTTTGCGAATGTCACAGATGTCATAGATACACAAAGAAAGTAATCTGATTTGTGACAGTAAAATTTTTGTATAAATGGTTTCAAATAAAATAATTAACTGTAAACAAAGAGAAAACTATAGTATAAAAATGAAAGTATGGAAATATTATAAAACCTTAAATAATGTATGATAAAAGTATCATTGAGTATAGAAAGCAACAACATTTTTTGACATAAAATTTATGAAAATGTAAATTGGAGTATCCATATATAAAACTAATAACTTATATACTTAATAACTAAACTTATTTTGATATGTTATATCATTAAATGTCTTAAAACCACAGTCTCATCAGTACTTAAAAACATATATTTTTCACATTCTCAATGTTGCCTAAAATATGGATTGTGTAGCAAAAAGGTAATAGGATATTCAAAATCCAAAGATTACTTTCTTTTTACAATTTTACAGGTTTTATTCTAAACCAAAAATGTTAGTGAAGATTTGTAACATTCTCAATAGTAAATTGAATAATGCAAATTTATTTCCCGAATGGTTCAAGAGTTTGTAACTATAGCATGTAGGTTATATTTAGCTACTGCTTTTTAAAAATCAACACAAAAATAAACAAACAGATAAATACATTTTTGAATAAAGGTATTATATAATCATCTGAATGGGACTAATTTTAATAACACTTCATTTATTACAGAAAGGGTGTAAGTGTAGGTAATACAACAGGTAAATTATGAAAAATAAAAACTTTTGTTTCTTACACAAACCTAGTGCAGTCCTACTAAAGATGGTTGTGAAAAAAAACAAAAATAATCATTTTGTACTTTTAAAAAGTGAGATGCAAAGCTGAAAGTTCACAAGTTTGGAAAATAAGAGACACTTTTTTGAAAGTGTTAACTATTAAAGATAAAAACTTTTGTTAGACTTTCAATGGTCTTACTAACAAGCCTTTATTTAAAGACAATAAAATCTATGCAGCCATTCAATATATTTTTTCATCTAACCTGAAACACTTTACTTGTTGGTTTATAACTTTTTTGTTATAGAGTGATTCAGTTTTGTAAATATGATTTTGCCCACTTATATTTATACGCAGGGTGTTTCAAAATGACACCAAACAAAGATCTGGACCTAGTTGGCCATACCATACATGATATGTGAATATCACTTCCAGCTCTAAATTAGGCACATACAAAAACTTCCATAAAATCACCATGGATTAGGCAGTCGTACATAACCAAATGGCATGTGCCTGGCCCACCTGCTAGTTTGTAGCTTCAGTTCCAATCGCCTGGTGTTGGCGTGGTTTGATGGACACGCTCGCGCAGCACAGGTCACCTTAATAATGGTAAACATAGCATGTGGGTGTGGCATATGATAACTGTTTTTCTTTGGTGCCTAATCCAAAATGTGTGCAATTTTAAAACTTATAAAACTAAATAGAAGAGTTTGGAAGTTGCGACATCAAGTTTCAGACAAGTCAAAGAGTAAGCCAATTGAGTGCTATCTTCATATGGTGTCGTTTGGAAACAGCATGTATAATTTTTGAATCATACATGCCAACATTTAAGAGCATTGATTCAGTATACAGAGAGTTTTTTTTTTCCCTCCCAAGAAGTATCAATAATTTTCATTCAGATATAAAGTTTCAACATGAAGTTCCACCGTGGTAAGATTGTTTAGTCATCATAGCTATGTTAGCCAGAATTAAATGAAAGAGTTGCCACCACTGTCTTTGTTGTTCATTTTATATTTATCTAATCAGTAGTTTGCTGCTAAGCAGTGGTTGAGAAGGTCGTTTATCTTCTAAGCAGTGGATGAGGCAAAAAAAAAAAAAAAAAAAAATACATTTAAGTATCACAATAATAGTTTCCTATTTATAATAATATCCTTTTATTAGACATGAGATATTAAGTGAGATGTTACAAAATACAAGTGTTATATTCTTCACACTTTTCACGTTGTGTTTGATGCTTAAATATTGGCTTCATGATTGTATCTTCTTTTTATAATTGCCAGTAGTTCATGTTAAACTACTGGTACTATTGAGCTTTTAACTATTTTTAGCTTTCTATAGTAGGTTTAAAACTATGTCACTTCTTTGTCAACAAATTTTGTACCTCAATATCTCCTCATTACAGTTCAAGCTGATTATGAAGTTACAATTATATTTTTTGGATGTGTTATATACTTTTTATATTAGAGACTGTTTTTATAAGGATACTAGATATGTGCAAAAACTCAAACATTTTATTCATTTCTTTCCTTTGCATATTGGAAATATTATGGCACTAAAGGAGATGTTTTGATCTGGGTTGCAACTACTTTTAATCCTACATAAGCATAAATAATGTAATTATCTAGTGGTCAGAACAGGCATGGGCAGATATATGTTGGTGCATTAAACAAGTTGCAGAAATCAATCTCATGTTAAAACCTCCCAGTTAAGAACTCCGAATTTTGAATTTTGCAAGTCTTTTGACAGAAAATGGGATGTCTGCATACATGGGGAACCTGTTATTTGAAGCTTGTCAACATACGTACAACATTTAACAAAACCAGCCTAAGGCTGGTAATTCTCTCAGGGATAAGGCTATGTGGCTCTACTTCTTGCAAAATGCCATACACTTCTGAAGCACATAAAAAAACAGTATGTTGATATGCCATGTTGACATTGTATTGTCTCTATCACGTGATTCAAACACTTCAACTAGTTGGAAACTTAACTTGTACAGAATAAGTCTAGTCAAGGACCTCTCAAATGTGCAAAATCTTACACATGCAAACCCAGGTGCAGAAGACCTGTGCACTATGCATAGGTCTGATTTGAGTTGGATCAAATATTTCTCATTCTGGAAGAAGCAGCAGAGAAGGTAAGAATACAGTAGAATAGAATAGAATAGAATAGAGTGTGACAGGTGAATTGAACCAGACATTGGTTTAGGAAAGAGAGTGACAGCACTATTGTTGAAAATCAAGGAACTGAGTTCAATCTAGCAAAATATATATTTGGCACCTTGCACCATACAAAGCAAGATTTAGGCATGCACTCTGAGAAGCCTTGGTCTAAAGGGTAAGTCGAAGTTTAATTATGAAGGTAATAAATATAACCTTTAAATATCCCTGCTTTTTCCATTGCATCCAGTTGTTATTAAAATGTTCAACTCTATCTTTATGCTTTATAAATTATATTAGACTGTACTTTATAGTACACTGCTCACAATTCTAGTAAAGTAAGCATGATACAGTATGCCCTTTATGAGATTAAAATAAATGTTTACTCAGCAGTTACCAATTGAACACAACTTCAGTTCTGTGAGGCTGACAGAATGTGGTAAATATGAAAGTTATAACCAGACCCATTAAATACAATTGTTTTTCCACTGAACCCAGCTGTTTTCCAAAATTTTCATCACCATTATCCATTATGCCTTTATTTCTGAGTTCAATGGCTTTGAAGGATTCATTTAACTCTGATACAATGTGCTTCTCTGTTAGATTAAAACAAAATGTTTTATCTATTACTATTCAGTACAATTTTTTTCTATTAGGCTTTACTAATGTGGTAATTGGAAATTCAAACAAAAGGTTTATGATAATGTGGTAAACCTAAGGATATATTGTATTGTTGTTTGGAAAGTGGTGTTTTGGTACAGACTAGAACCTTTATAGGTATAAGCATACCATTTAAGCTGATCTAGAAGATATAATGCAAAAACAAGGTACAAAATGCTTACTGTTTGCTTAGGTATTTTAATCAGTTTTACATTCCTTACAAGGAAACACAGTTAGCTCTTCTTCAGGAATGATATTGCAGCAGCCTTACATAAAGAACATCTATAAGAAACACGCTCTATACCACAAAGTAAACAATATGGAGCTTTAACACTAAGAGTTGCTTCATATTTAGATTACTGTTTAAAGAGTAATTTCTCAAAAATTGTTTGTAATAGAAAGAAAAACAAATAATAGCCACTGCAATATGGTGTTGAATTCCTGAAGTACACAGCAATTAAAGTGTAGAGTTGAAAGTATCTAGATATGCATTTAACTACAACTTTATGATTAATTTTCAAACTGTTGTTAGGAACAAAGGAAATAAACAGGAAAAGTAATGTGCAAATAGTATTTAAAATTTTGTTTTTTCAGATAAAGGTGAACTACCAGGAGAAACTGAGGAAAAGAAGCTAAAGAAAGATTATGAGAATGTAATGCACATCATGCGAAAGGGGATGCTAGGACTGATAGCATGGGTGCTTTGCCTATTTACATATTTCATGCTGCTTAGGGGTGCCTATATTTGGCGTTAATGTGTACAAATATTTGAAGAAATCAATGTAATTTAACCAAGCAGAAATAAACAAGATTAAGAAACCTCATACCTTTGAGTCTATTTTATTATCTGTTCTTCTTGTGCCAGAAAAGTGTATTTCAACATTTCCAAATTTCTGCTGTGCCACTAGAAAACATTGCACCTAAGAGTGTAGAACTATGGAATCTAATATTTCCTATTAACAGTTTCTCTCAGTTAAAATAATTGGTTTTCTGGAATTGCTATTTACTTATTTTTTACTTTTGCACCAGTTTCTCCTTCTGTTTTGTAAATCTTTTGAATTACTACTTAGTCACAAGTTAACTCTCTCGTAACATTAACAGATAAGCACATAGAAATTTTCAGATTCATCAGTTTTAACAAAATGATTAGTCCATTTGAAATGATTTACAGGAAGTTCAGTGAATTATACCAGGTCATTCACCACTTGGAGCTTGTTGTCGCAGAGTATAGACCACTCCTCGTACCAGCATGAAACTACCGACATCCGCACAACAAGCCTAAAGTCCTCCCAAGTCACACAAGAGATGTTCATACTGCGTTGTCTGGTAGCCGTCTTTTCTGCTGACTCCGCTAAGTCGTTCCCTGGCTAGCCAACATGTCCAGAAATCCTTGTGCACTTCACATTTATGTCCAAGGTGTGCAAAAGGTGCAAAAGATCCTGAATTCGCTGCACGAGAGGGTGATAGTTGTACAATTTACGAACACTCTAACAGGCACTAAGAGAATCACTTAACATAAGGCAATTACCCAAATTGCTGGGGCAAACATACAGAATGACTCGGTAGATGGCATACAGCTCTGCGGTATAAATGGACGTGTTAATATCCAAACCGAAAGTATGTGGTTCGGTACCAGTAAAAGGCACATCCAAGACAGTCACTGCACTTACTCCCATCAGTGTAAATAGAAGAACGGCCACTGTATTTAGATATCAATTCTAAAAAAACAAGTACTGATAAGAGACAGAAGTACCGCAAATTTCCATTAAGCTGTCATCCCAAGATCTACCTGGGAGGTAGCACGTATCCAAGGTGTGGACACCCTTTTCCCCTTCGGAAACAGGCCAGGCACCTGAAGAAGCTCACGGAAACGGAAACCTGCAGGCCTTGGACTAAGTAAGTGGTTGCGATATCGTGCGTCCAGCTCAGTACAGAAGAAAGGGGTAAACGTCGGATGCAAAGGCATGCACAAGCATCATTCCCTAACAAGACATCACGCCGAAACCGCAGAGGGGGTTTTGCCGATTCAGCGTAGAGGCTCACAACTGGGCTGGTTGGAAAGGCTCCAACAACCACACGAATGCCCCCATGATGGATAGGGTGCAAACGTCTCAGCACAGATAGTCATACAGAAGAATAAACGATGCATCCATAGTCCAACTAAGATCGTATCAGTGCACGATTTAGATGAACAAAACTGTCCGATCTGCACCCCAAGATTTGTCAGTGAGTATCCGCAAAATGTTTAGAGGACGGTCACACTGCGCTTGAGCTATGCCATATGTGGTGACCAGCATAGTGCTCGGTCGAATACCAAGCTCAGGAATCTCACCGAATCTGCGAAGGGAAGTAAATGTGATCCAAATTAAGAGCAGGAGCCATTCGCCACCTACGACGTTAGAAATTTACGCAGACTGTCTTCTCAGGAGAGAAACGAAAGCCATTTTTCGAACTCCAATAATAAAGACTGTACAAACACCGTTGGAGACGGCGTTCCAAAAAAAAAAAAAAAAAAAAAAAACGGTGTACGCTGTGTACAAAAGATGGCAAAATCGTCCACGTAAAAACAGGAAGAGACACCTGGGAGAACACATTCCGATATGGAATGTATCGCTATAGCAAACAGCATCACGCTTTGTACCGAGCACGCGGCACTCCATTCTCTTAAATAAAATGGTTAGATAAAAACCGACCCGTCCCTTTCTCGGAAAGCGCTGTCGCGTGTTAACTCTCGAATCAATAATGCTAGGCGTCCAAATGTTTTCCAGCTATAGAGGGAGGTAAAACACCTGCCCCCCCCCCCATAATAAGCCTACTCGAGGTCAAAAAATATCCCAGCCGTCTGACAAATCTGAAGAAGGCGTTCTTGATCTGCGTCGATAACGACACAAAGTGGTCAACCGCTGTTTCATGTCTTCGAAAAACACATTGGATGTTCGTCAGAAGCTTGTGGTGTTCCAAACACCACACTAACCGTCCAC
>JAUKNX010000371.1:0-37285 GCA_030762935.1 Hymenopus coronatus | reverse complement strand
AACCTTTGAGGGTGCGTCATTTTTTATTGGAGTGCCACCTTTTTACTGTGCTGCGTGCGTTCCTGTCTCTGACTTCTGACCTCCACACCCTGCTAGGCAAAAATCCTGCTGCATGTGAGGGACTTTTAACTTTTCTTTGCCGCAGCGGAATGTATATTCATGTCTAATTTTATCACGGGGTTCCATTTTTACTGACTTTTCATTCCCTCGGTTTTAATCTGGTTATGGTAGTCTTTTGTGATTTCCATAACTTCTTGTGCGGCACTCCTGCTTTAGCGGTGTTTATGACTTTTAATTTTTAGCTTTTTTGTTTACCATAGGGTGCTAATAACCTCTGCAGTTGGTCGCCCTTAAGCACTACTATATATATATATATATATATATATATATATATATATATATATATATATATATATATATATACCGATGGCAGTAAGGGTCCCAACGGTGCTGGATGTACTTTCGGTTTGCCTAGTAATACCTCTATTTACACTGCAGAGCTGTATGCTATTTACCGAGCCATTCTGTATATTCGCCGTCAACGATTGGGTTACTGCCTTGTTCTGAGTTATTCCCTTATTGCGCTTAAGCGCATTCTTGAGCTGTAAAAATACCACCCCTTAGTGCAACGCATCCAGGACGCCCTCCATATTTAAGACTTTTCCGATGTGAATGTGGGGAGTGCCTGGATTCCTGGACACGTTGGCTTGCGGGAAACCAATTTGCAGATTTGGCAGAGAAATCGACAGTGTTAATGTTACCAGTACAACAGCGGAAGATTGTAGGGTTGTTGTCCGGAGAGCGGTATATTCAGGGTGGCTTCCGGAGTGGTCGGCTCTCTGCGGTAACGAGCTTCGGAAATTAAAGAACTCCCTACAACCTGGGTAGTCTCCTCACGACCTTCTCATCGGGAGCAGGTACACATAGCTCGATTGCAAATTATGATCTGTTTTTTACTCATAGTCACCTTTTTACTAGAGACCCTGACCCAGTCTGTCTTCTCTGCGGAGTAGCACTAACGGTGGCACATGTGCAGCTAGAGTGTGCCTCACTAGAAGCTGTTCGCCTGACTCATCAACTGCCGGACTCCCTCGCGGAGGTTCTTGGCGATTACCCCTGTATGGTTGCAAAGGTTTTTAAATTTTTATCAATATTTAATTTTACTGTCAGGAATTAGCTCGTTTTCATTTTTTATGACCCATCTGATTTTAGTTTTACATACTTTTATCCCTTTTTAGTTTTATTGCACATTTGAGGATTATTGTTTACCATTTTTCATGTTTTTTATAAGATGCGTTTGCAATGGAGAGATTTTACCTCTTCGTTTATGTCCAATTTAAGCTTCCATTTTAACCATGGCTGATTTTAACCCATTCTTAAATCTGGTCTTGTGCCCCTTTTAGTTATCTAAGGGCGTTGACAGCTTCGTAGCTGAGCGCCCTTAAACCCCAATCATCATCATCTTTATTTCGCCCCCCAGGGGCCTACTACGGTAGGTACGGGTTAGGCGTATAGAGGGTCCCGAGCAAACCTTGACTTCCTCTGTGGGCAACCTCAGAGTGGTGAGGGAGTCAGTAGGTTAAAATGCCCACCCATGTGTGGGCTGTCAGTGGAGATCCGTGTCGGTGGAAAGGAATATACTGGTTGGTTGATGGTTGCGTACCTGAGCCTGGGCTTCTGTTCTTTCAGTAACTGGGGAGGGTGCGCAATTTAATACACCACTTTGGTTTCTGCTTTTCCTAAACAGGAGGCTAGGGACTAAACTACCCCTAGTCAATCGGTCAGGACTAGGTAGTACACCGAACTCCAGGGTGAATGGAACGGCGAGCCTGCTATATCCCCTGTGTAGCCTTGTCACTCCAGCGGGGTGACCCCTTGTTGGGCTCTGTGGTGGATGAGGAGCACTGGTAATTGAATATATACCGTATATTGCATGGCAAAAACCAACCTAAAATAATTTAGTATTGGGAAAGAAATCGCTACCTACTTGTTATAAGAATACAGTAAGGTAAAACATTTACGTGCCTCAGCCCTTTCGCAATCCAAAAAGGGTCTCGAAAAAATTGCTGGTTCGGTTAAATCGTGTGTTAGAGACGGAATTGGAACACTCCTGTTTCAGGCAATTTCAGCCTCCCAGGCTCAAGAATAAGGGAAACCCCAGAAAAAACTTATTCTCGTAACTCACCCTAAGCGAGATTTGAACTCGCGACCTGTTGAATGTGAGGTAGACTTCACACTCTGTTCGCATTTTTTTTTTTTTTTTTTTTTTTTTTTTTTACAGATTTCGAGCCAAAATACCAACTTTCGTATTTATACTGTTTTTACTTTTCTCTAAACGTAGTATGCACATTGTGTATAGAGAAGCCTTTGTGTTCCACCCAAAATTGCAATACCGAAATTTTACTTTTTGTTTGTCTCTTTAATTCCACTACGTGTACTTATAAATAAGTGCAAACCAAAAAATCCTGAGAGTATCAGAGGTTATCCCAAAGTTATAAAGTCTTTCACTGTAAGTATAGCACCGAAAAGTCACTTAAATGATTACACTAACCTATGTCTTGAAACACATATCCTTTTCCTTAATTATGCTTCTGCTATTCGGTAAACTACAACCAAACACCTCACACGTATTAACCATTATACTAGTTCAAGAGTTTCACTGTAAATTTACTGCTTAATTGAACATGTAACTCCACAAAATTACTTAAATGATTACCCTTATCTGTGAATTGAATTACATTTCCTTTCCTTGTATTTGCTGCTGCTATTCCAGAAACTACAGACAAACATCACACACTTATTGACAATTATGTTGGTTTAAAAATTACGGTCTAAATTGACAGCTTAAATGAACATTTAATACGACATCTTATTTTTAGACGGATATTTAATCCACATAAGGCGTACTCAATTCTTAAATGTAGTGCCTAAAATCGGCACTAAACTTGTTAACATTTGGCTCCCATCATCAAGCCCATCTCTACACCCGCGATGTATCTACACTTTCCCCATTAACTCCAAAAATTGTTGGTACCACTGTTGTATTCGTTGGGGATTGGCGCTTTTTGTATACTTATAATAAGGATATAAGTTAATACCGCGAAGATCTTAGAATTGTGGAAAAATGAACCCCGAAAGCGTGTGTAGAATATGTGCCAAAGAAGACGTAAAGTCACTACATATATACGGAGAAGAGGGACGAAAGAATGGGGTGTCCATGAAAATAAATTTGTGCCTGCCAGTAATAGTAAGTAGAAGGTTAGGCATTGTTATTTTTGTGACAAAGTAAACACTTTGCAGTTATAGTGTTAAGATATCTGCTCACTGAACCCTACGTGCAACAACATCAACTAGCTTTAAAGTTTACTAGTTACGCAGTTTTCCTTCCTTAGTAATTGAGCGACAAAAAGATCTGAGGTCCCTGCCCCAGGCAGCCATATATTGCCTCTCCTACGTTCACGTTAGTTACCCTACTGTTGGCAGTGTTTACAAGCACTGTAGGCTTGGATAAGATTGACTTGCATTCCTTTATACCATTAATGTATTCCTTTCACGTGCAAACTTCTTCATTTAAAGAAATAAACATGTAAATTCCTATCATGTACAAAGTATCCATTCCTTTAAATGAATAATAAATTGAACCGTATTTCTTTCATTTGTAAAATATCCATTCCATTAAATGAGTGCATAAACAAAAGTATGTATGTATTTCGTGTATGTTATCCATTCCTTTAAATGAGTAATAAATTGAATAGCGTTTATTTCATATGCAAGCTTAACACTCATTTAAATGCACAATAAATTGAAGCGTATTGCTTTCCTGCACAACTTATCCATTATACTTTACACAAGAAAAGAATAACTTTGGTTCATTTAAAGAATAACTTTGGTTCATTTATCCATTCCTTTAAATGAATAAATGAACCAAAGTTATTGTTTTCTTGTGTAAAGTATTGTTTCTTTAAGTTAAAGAAACAACAAAAATATGTAGCTTTTTCACCCCATTTTACACACCCTTAGAGCATTATATAAAGAGAATACCTTTTTTATAAGAGTGGAGGAAGGGGTTGCAACATGAGAAATGTCTTAGGCAAGAGTATAAGTTAAGTCTGATCCTATTTAATTTATATGTAGTTGATGTATTAATGGAAATTGGGAAGAATAATAATTCTATGCCAATAATTAATAATATCCAGATTCCAGGAGTACTGTTTGCAGATGGTCTAGTTGTAGATGCAATTACAGTGAATGGCTTAAAACAATCATTGCAAACATTAAATACTTACTGTAAAGAATGGAGTTTAAAAGTGAACCAGAATAAGACACAGATTGTAGTTTTCAAAAAGGGGGGGGGGGAATTGAGCAAGTATGAAAAATGTAAGATTGAAAATAAAGAGTACATGGTAGTGACAGAACATATTTATCTAGGAGTTAAAATAGATATTGGTGGCTATTGGGAAAAAGAAAAGAAATTTGCATTGGTAAAAGGAAAAGGAGCTTTATCAGCTATTAGAAGTTGCAAATACAAAGTACCTATGGCTAGAAAAAGTGTACAGTATGGTGGTTGAGGCAAAAATGCTATATGGGATAAAAGCATGGGGATTAGGAAGAGGATGAGAAGTCAGATAAGGTGCATAGGACATTTTGCAAAGAAATGTTTGGGCTACAAAATTCAACTGTTAGGCACATAGCACAAATAGAGCTGGGTAGAGTGGTAAGCAAGGGAAAGATTATGGAAAGGGCATTGACATTTTCATATAGAATATTGAATTTGGATGAAAGGAATTTGTTAAAGCAGTGTTTAGTATATCAAGAGAAAAATTTAAAGAGCAAGGGAAAACTGTCTTGGAAATGACATGGAAAGTAGTGGGTTAGGGGAAATGTGGAGAAGAAGAATAAAAAATAATGTGAAAAATTTCTCGAAGTAGGCATGGAAAAGATTTAGGATATAGAAATACAAAAGTATTTAGTGAGAGCTGAAAAGAGATCTTAATTTTTTCATATACCAATGAAAGACTCGTGGGGAAGGGAAAAGTATATAGATGTGACAAATAAAGAGGATCGAGAAGGTATTGCTTGGATTAAAGCAGGGGTATGGAGATTAGAAGGTTTAAGGAAAGGTATTCCTCAAAATCAATGTCCTATATGTGGTGGAAATGAAGATATGGAACATGTATCATATAAATGTAAAGGGACTGAAGTTTGGAGAAACGAGTATATTAATAAGAAATGGTTTAAGATAGAAATGTATCTGTAGTTGAAATATTTCAGAGAGACAGTAAGAAGATTGGACAATTCTTAAATAAAGTGAAAAATAAATGGATATGGACAGTAAATAGAGACAAAAATGGTGTAATAAACTAGAATTAAGAAACTATTGAAAAATATGAGTATGAGTGGTAAAGAGCCAGGGCTGAACACTGGTCATATTCACCTGTATACAGCTTAGCATAAATAAATAAATAAATAAATAAATAAATAAACAAACAGTCTAGAGGGATACTCAGTGGGTAAGGTTAATGATCAATCCATGGATTTTCATGCAATATTCCCGGCAGTCAAACTTGAAAAAATAAACACTGCAATAGTTTCATGCTACCACTCACCCAATGGAGTTTTGTATGCTTTTATTGAAAGACCAGTTAAAGTATTGGAAATTCTTTTAGTTAATATGAAAATAAAGATAATTTTTGGTGGAGATTCTAATATTGATGTAAGTGTAATTTGTGCCTTTGTTAATCAAAAAGTAATATTTTAACATAATATGGTCTCTTAATTGTAAACAATGCTCTTACCCATAACGATGCATATCTAGATAACATTTTTACAAATTTTCACACTTCGGAATTTACTTGTAATGTCTTTGATCCTGTAGTTTCTGATCATATGTGAATTAGGTTTGAAGTAAATATTTCAGAATTAATTAGTAAACCATAGTAAATATTCAAGAGAGGTTAGAGTAATAACTTGGAGTACTATAGGTAAATTCTTAAATTGTTTGAGTATCATAGAATGCGGTTTGTGTTTGTATCACAGTAATGTGTGCTTAAATGTTAATGTTTGTATGGATTTATTCTCTGCAATTGGGTGCTGCCTGGTGGCAGAGTTAAACGTACAAAATCCATTTACAATAATAATCTTACAGTTAATAATAGTAAATCATATTAATAATAGTAAATACAAATTAATGATAGTACAACTAACATACGATACATACATGGTTTTTGAAGTACCTAACTACTAATTATTCAGTATAACAATATTTATGTCAGTTACCGGCATGTTTATAAGCAGTTATTATGAAGCCTCAACATTAATGGTTACAGAATAGTTTTGAGATCCGTAATTACTTCACCATATTTACTTGAATTATCTAACATTTACTCTCTTTAAATCATCCCTAAACTTCTTTAAGGTCAGAAGGCAGCCCTGAAGGCTGCTACAGTCAATTCATTTCATTCTTCAATGGTTTTATTAACAAAAGAAAATGTTCCTACTTTGGTTCTGTACCTTCTACCCATATTTTTATACAAATGATTGTTTCGTCCATAGTATGCCGAGTTTTCTAACGTCCACCCATGCATTTAGACCAGCATAAGCTTTAAATGGTACAACTAACCTATGTCTTTTACACCTAACTTTTAGCGGCTCTCATTTATTCCTTTTGCCTTTCTTAAGTCCAAAATCTTTAACTCTCTTTATGAATTTTCCAGCCCTTCTTTGTATTTTTCCCAGTGAATCAGTTTGATTAACTCTGTATGGCATAATTGGACACACTAAGGACTAGTAGGCAATTTTCATGAACTTTGCACTCCCCTTTTTCAGTATTCTCATTACAAAGTACAATGTCTTCCACGCTTTCCTAGATGTAGAATTTATCTTATCATGCCATCTGGCATTACTTGAAAATCACACTCCCAAATATTGCAGCTGTCCACCTGTAAAATTGTTCACTACCCATATGATAGCTATGAAGAATTTTTCCTTTAGTTGTACTAAAAACAATGGACTTAATGTTTTCAGAATTAATTGCCATTTTGTATTCGGCGGCCCTTCTATTTATTTCATTTATGTTATCCTGAATAGCAGTGTCTTGCATTTATTCTGAAGCTTATTGTAAATAATACAATTGTCTGCAAACAGTCTTATTTGGCAGCTAATATTTATAGTTATATCATTAACAGAGATAAGAAAAAGTAACCGAGTCTTGGGGCATGCCTGAACTTATAAAACCCCTTTCAGACAGGTTTTTTACCTACTCTTACTCTTTGTGACCTCCCTTTCAAAAATACATTCTGTCTGTGATACTATGTGATTATTGATTCCTGTTTTTGCTAGCGTCTGAATGAGTAAATTATGTGACACTACGGCAAAAGCTTTGGAAAAGTCCATCACCACTGCATCAGTCCTTCTCCCTGCATCCACCTCATCTGCCAAATTCTGAAATAATCAGGTTATTTGACTTCCACACAAATACCCAGATCTAAACCCATATTGCTCTTCTTTGAACCATTTCTTGTTTTCTAACTCCTTCTGTATGTATTCTGTAATTAAATCCTCAATTACTGTACACACTACTGAAGTTAGGCCCAACAGGTCAATGATTATTTTTGTTTTATTACCTTCTTTATGAATTGGAACTGCAATAGCAGTTTTCCAGTCTTCTGGTATAGCACTGTTGTTAATTGACATCTTAAACAATAGCATTTGATAGGGAATTATGGCTTCTCCCCCTATTTTTAAAATGTCTGTAGGTGTGTTATCCGGTCCTCTTTGTTTTACATTCTGTAGCATCTTGATCCTTTTGCATAATTTGGAATCCATTATTTGAAAAAGCGATTTTCCACCATCCCCAATTTTCTGTTCAGAACTATCATCCAATTTATGAAAACCAATACAAAATGTGAATTTAATATGTTGGCCTTGTCCTTATCATTTACTACAGCACCTCCATGAACTTTAAATTCTGGTATGCCATTTTTATTATCCCTGCGTCATCTCCTGTAATTGTAAAACGCTTTCCCACCATTATTTTCCCCATTAAGGATTTGTTCCAAGAACCGTTCCTGTGCTTGCAACTCTTCAAACACAGTTAGTTCTTTAAATTTATTAAAATGCCATTCTGATTTCCCCCTTTTGTGATATGCATGCCTAGTGTTCCATTTAAGTAACATAATGCGTTTTGCATGAAATTCTAGATTGGCTTTATTTTTCAAATCTTTAAAGGGTACATGTGTAATATTTGCTTCTGAGGTAAGTGTTTTGAAATTAGCCCATGCTTCATTTACATTAGTGGCAGATTGTACAAATGTCCATATTGTTCACGTAGAAATGCTTGGATAGCTGCCCCATCCGCTCTTTGGAATTTCCAGCTAATAGATGATTGCTCTATTTCAAACTAGCTGTTCGCCCCTTTCAGTTTATTTTTAATTGCACATAATAGTGGTCACTGATTCTTGGTAAAACCTTGCATGCAGAAAACAAAGGCTAAAGCCTGCATAAGAACACTTCCACTAAGGCTGAGTTCCCCGTACCTGCTATAATGACTTGCAACATACCCTTTTACAAAACCAGAAAATTCCTAGATTTTGAGCTTTGCCTCCTATTAACTGACCATCGTAGTTTACATTTGGTAGTTTTATATCCCCGGCTTCAATAACATTTTTTCCCCTTGCTGTAGAGATTTTCTCTTAATTTATACAGTGTTTTATAATCAGGTTTGTCAGGTGATCGGTAGCAAGCTCTTATTGTTATATTATTATTCCCTTCATTTTCCTGATCAATAATTTCAATTGCCATAATCTCTACATCTTCTTCTACCCGCAGTACTTTGCTGTTTAACTCTGTCTTAGTGTGAATAAAAATTCCCCTACCCTACCATACCTGTCCCTCCTGTATACTATGTAATCTCATCTGAAAGCTTCTGCATTGTTTATATCAACATTTAGCCATGACTGTACCTATAATGACATTCGAATTGCATATTTCCATTATATTTCAAAATTCTACAATTTTATTCCTGATAGTTCAGCAATTTACCTGTA
Source organism: Hymenopus coronatus (assembly GCA_030762935.1). Classification (NCBI taxonomy): domain Eukaryota; kingdom Metazoa; phylum Arthropoda; class Insecta; order Mantodea; family Hymenopodidae; genus Hymenopus; species Hymenopus coronatus. The sequence goes on along the minus strand of JAUKNX010000371.1, from coordinate 28,241 downwards.
ACAGCCTTAAGGAATCAGCCCCTGCCTGTGAAGTTTCATTTCTCCGAAGTTGGTGTCACTGCTGCACCTGCTGCCAACTTTGAGCAACTGCGCATCCAGTCGTTCGGTAGCAAGCTCTTATTGTTATATTATTATTCCCTTCATTTTCCTGATCAATAATTTCAATTGCCATAATCTCTACATCTTCTTCTACCCGCAGTACTTTGCTGTTTAACTCTGTCTTAGTGTGAATAAAAATTCCCCTACCCTACCATACCTGTCCCTCCTGTATACTATGTAATCTCATCTGAAAGCTTCTGCATTGTTTATATCAACATTTAGCCATGACTGTACCTATAATGACATTCGAATTGCATATTTCAAAAGCTACAATTTTATTCCTGATAGTTCAGCAATTTACCTGTAACAGCCTTAAGGAATCAGCCCCTGCCTGTGAAGTTTCATTTCTCCGAAGTTGGTGTCACTGCTGCACCTGCTGCCAACTTTGAGAAACTGCGCATCCAGTCGTTCGCCACCCATAAAAATGCTTTGTTTACTGGCATCATCTTTCTCCAGCTTACATCACGTCACCTCAAAACTCCACTAATGGGATTTTTGCTGAGGGAAACAGCTGTTTTTGTCACATTAAGTAAGTCAGACATGTCTCCCGAACATAGTTATCACGTCATTAATCTCAACATGTATCACAATCGTGCAATAACTGCCTTCTGTCTCCTCTTGCTTTTTTTTTTTTTCGATATACTCCAGCAGACCATCAACCCTTATGCCAGGATAGTAAGCTACCTCTGCATTTGGGTTCCCTACCTGCCTCACAATAGAGTCACTATCAGACAAGATTTTCACTATCTTTACTCAGCTCCATCAGTTATCGCTTTTCTTCTTCTTCTTCTTCTTCTTCTTCTTCTTCTTCTTCTTCTTCTTCTTCTTCTTCTTCCAAACTCTGAATTTTATCTTCTATGCATTGGAGCTTCTTGCATAACTCATGTGCTGCCTCTTTGCTCCAGTTCTGATTTTCGGTAACTCTCAGCTCCCTTGCAGTCCTTACACACCCAGTTTCTTTCAATGTTCTGAGATCCCTCTAGTTTTTTGGCAGCCAAAATGATACATTCTCACTCAGCTGTTACACAAAAGTCTGGTCCTCAGTGTTTTGTTGCAGCTCCCACATTGTACAGCAGCCACAGTCCCTGGGTAATAGTATGTTTGATATTTTATTACATTTTTGTGATTTATGTTTTAAAATTGATAGGTTTGTCAGCAGTCAAATAGGTGTCAATTCCTAAGTCTTGTTTCACATCTCCTCTTAAGTTCATGCTTGAGCATGTGGTGATGTTGCATAAAATAAATAAAATCTATACAACTGAAATCATTTGACAAATGTATTTAACTGCAAGGAAAGAATTCAAAACAAAACTTTCTGCAACCAGAGTAATGTATAATGAGTTTGTAATCAATGCTGGCAATAAATGTAAAAAAAAAAAAAAAATGGGACATATTTAATAAGGCGTCAGGGAGGAATGTTAATAAATTTTGAAATTAACATAATAGCAGAAGAGTTTAATATCTACTGTGTTCAGTGTTTCTGAAATGATAAAAGAAAAACAAATAAAAAGTACTGATATGTCTCTTGACTTTTTAAGTGATGTGACATCTGTTTGCAAGTTTTATTTGAAGGCAAGTGATTGAAGAAGATGTGTACAGAAAATTATGAAATTCAGTAAATCAAGGAGTCAGAATTACTATGCTTTTAGTAATTATTTATGAAAGTTAAATGACTCTTATTTATTGGGTCCTTTGGTACTTATTGTCAACCAACGTCTTAACCAAGTTAAGTTTCCTGAGCCTATGAAGATATCAAAAGACATTCCTCTTTACAAAAAGAAAAACAGTTCATAAGTTTCTAAATTAGGTCAGTAGCCTTGGTTCCAGTTATTTATAAAGTAATTGAAACTACGCTTTTAGATCACTTTGTTTTATATTTTGAAAGTAACAAAATATTTAGTGAAGAACAATATGGTTTTAACTTAATTGGTCTACTGTTTTGGATATTGAATCCCTTGTAATTGAAGTACTTCATTCTTTTGAGAACAAGCAGATTTTAGCAGTGTATTTATGTGATCTTAGTAATGCTTTTGACTCTTGACCCTGCTGCTAAAAAAAAGGAAAAAAAAAAAAAAATAAGAAGACTATGGAATAAAATTGAAAAACTGTCTATAATTTGATCATACCTTAGCAACAAAAAGCAATTAGTCTTAATTAATGGCCAAATGTCTACAGTTCGAGATGTCTCGAGGATCTATTCTGGGTCCTATTCGTTTCATTGTAGCTGTAAATGACTTGCCCGCTGCTACTTCAGGTAAAGTGATCTCTTAAGCAGATGACTCCACCGTGCTGAATATTCTTTCTGCAAGCACTTATGATTGGTCAAATACTTAGGATCAACTGTCTGATTGGTTCAGAGCAAATGGCTTGCATATGAATAAAGAAAAAACACAAACCATCTTATTTATTTTAAAAGATAAGCAAAGTAGAGAGCAAAAAGTTAAACTTCTCGGAATATTGTTGGACAACAAGCTTTCCTGGGTATTCCATATAATGGAAATAATGCAAAAAGTTGTCAAATGTTTTAATTCTCTTAAGGAGACTTGGAATTTGTTTTTCTATAAGCACTTTATTGACTGTTTATTATAGTTTATTTCATTGTCATTTAAAGTATAGTATTTTGCTCTGGAATAGCAGTGGGGAAGCCAATCAAATATTTTTGCTCCAGAAGAAGGCTCTCAGAATAATATGGTGATTCTTGGCAACATTGTGGACCTGTTTTTAAAGAATTTGGACTTTTAAGTGTGGCATTGTTGTATGTATTTGCATGCTTGAATTTTGTTCATCTCCAAAAGAAAGATGAGGTACTTTTTTCTGACTTACATATCCACGATACAAGGGGTACAAATAACTTGGTACTACCTAAATTTCACTTACTGAAATTTTTTGATTCTCATCTTCATCTTGGAGTGAAATTATGTATTAAACTACCTTTAAATGTAAGACAAAGTTTAAATGCAAATTCATTTAAAATTAGCGTTAAAACAGAATTAAGCGACTGAATTTTTACAACATAGCAGAATAGTTAAATACAGATGTATTCTGATGACTTTCTGATGAAACCTATGCCAAATGGTGATATAAATTATCATAACATTATCACTAATATGTTGTGGTTCTCAGCACCCCATTTTATACTGGGCATTAAAGGTCCCTAAATTTTGCTCAGCGACCTTCAGACTTGAGGTTCTTTTATGTGTTGTAAATCTATGACATATGACCAATAGCTTTACTTCCCTTCCAAAGGAAGCCATGCTAAGGATTTTTATGCCCGAAAATATTCATTGCACTCTGCCAGATATGAATCCATGGCCTTGGGAACCAGAGACAGCATGTTATCACTACAGCATGGCGGATGACCCACTTGTTCTCCCATTTTTATACACTTCATTCACCCTGCACTTGCCATTGGTATGTGTACCTTTAACCTTTTTCTCTGTCTAATATCTGCTGTGATTTATTTAGGAATTTTAAATTTTTATCCCTTGCGACATCAATCAGAATTTAGTTTTAATTTTGTTTATCCTGATGGCTTCCACCATCATAGTTGTAAGTTTTAAAGATTTTTACCTCAAGAGAATTTTACCCTGTGGACTTAATTTTACTTATTTTTTATCTCCCTTTTACTCCATTGTTGGCTATATTTTAGATGCATATGGGTTTTGCCATTAATGGTTTTATTATCGTGGGTTTATAACTGACATCAGTTGTTATTTTATCCTTGGTTTTTTTATATATCTCCTGTTTTACCTATGGTTTTTCCTCCAATTTTATTTTACAAGCATACTAATGATCTTAGAAGTTGAGCACCCTTAAACACTAATCATCATTATCTGCCATGATGGTATCTGTTTCTCTTTGTTCTTGCCGAACTTGCTCAATATACTTCCCTTCTATGTGCCATTGGTCTGCCTCTTCATCTTTCTACACAGGTAATGTGTGTTTCCATTCCCATTTCATTTTTTCCCTGTAATACACCCATACTTTGTGATTAATTAAATCCTTCCATTCATACACTTCATAGTTTATACTTCTCACTTTGCCTTTTGCTAATAGTTCTGATAAATTCCCCATAACTTTGGGATTGCCCCCTTTGCTCCTTTCATTCACTAACCTGCTGACCTGACTCCTTCCTGCTTTGACAATTTTCTTCCCCACTTCTTTCTTCCCCTCCTTTAAGGCTCTACCTCCATTAGCTCTGACATACTGTGTTTCATCACCTCCCTTTCTGACTCCTTTACTGGTCACAGTATTAAGAACTCTCTTTTGATGATGTCCATTCATTTCAGGTTTTGGTGCTCTCTTCTGAGCTTTTGCTAACACCATTACTTACTTTTTGCTTAATGCTTCTTGTTCAGATATTCCTTCTGCTGTTTTGCCACTAGTCCATAATTAGAAGTTTCTAATAGATGCAATTTTACCTTGCCTGTGGGCCATTATTCTTTGTTCAATTAATCCCCCTAATAATGCCCTTTACTCATAATACATGTCTTTATTAATGTAAATATTGGTTCCTTCTGTGTCCTTGCTTGACTTGTAGTATCCCTCACTATTTTTGTACTTCATCATTATGTTTCTCTTTCCAATTCTAAAAGCATCATATATTTCATAATTGTTGACTTCTATTTCCTAGGCCTTTGCCAAATAATTCCCTGATTTTCCTTGTACACATCTCTTACCCCTTTTTCTTCTATTATCAATTTATCAGGTGAAACCTTCTAACATATCTTCCATTTTTTCAACTTTTCTAATGTTTCTTTTCCTTCTCTGGTTGCTTCCTCTTTTTTATTATCCTTTATTACTCCTATACTTTGCACCAACACTTGTTCCAAATCTTTCAAATCCCTTATTATTTCTGCTGTCACTTATTCCCTTCTTTCTCTCATCTGCAGTGCTCTTCAACATATATCTCAGCCGTGTCATGGCCGAGCGGTTGCACCTCCCGCCTCTCACCTAGACAACCCGGGTTTGATCCCATGCACCGCATGTGAGATTTGTGGTGGACAAATTAGCGCAATGGTGGGTTTTCTCTGGGTTCTCCATTTTCCCCCACCATTGCATTTCACCGGTGCTGCATCTTCATTCCATGTATCACCAGTGTCATCGTCTGCAGTGCCACAAGTAGTAAAAGTGGGCGTTAAACGCTACCAAAAAAAAAACATTCTGCTTTCTTTCATTGCTAGTTCTGCACTCATACAAGCAGTAAGCAAGGACCAGTTGTCTCTGTGCATGGCTGATAATAGTTAGGTCTGCGTAAAGTTAGCCAAATGCATATCATACTCAAATGTTTTCCACTACATTTTGTAAGACCTATTGATCAGGGGAGACACTCATTAACTGCCCTTGTTAAGCTCATGGTTTTGGATCAACTTGTTTTATTGATTGTTGAGGTAGTGGAGACCTATGCTTAAAAGGCCTCTGTGCTGCTGCTAACCAACTTAAGGAGTCGTCGCCAACCATTACAACTACAAGATGTGTCTTGCTCTGGAAGATCACGTGAAATTCAGACTTCATTGCCCATGGGCTCTCAGACTCCCCAGAATATGCAGTGTGCAGAGATATAGCATAAGTTGCCACAGGACATTTGTTTCTCTAGTTGCTATGGCAGTATTGCATTACTCGGTTGATTTTCCTTCTTGCTGAAATTGAATATCAAAAACGTTTTTATTCTATGCAACTACTGCATGTACTTCTCATGGAATAAGAAACTTTTAATCTGCTGTGTTCTTTTGCAGGTACAAGAGTCTGATAGTTTACCAAAGCAGATCTGCTTGACCTGCCTGACAAAACTAGATATTAGCTATGAGCTGTATATTGTAAGCTTAAAGGCAGACTCAATTATTAAAAAATGCATGATGCTCAAAGCACAGAACAACTCGGGGAAAGTACTCTCCAAGGAGGAATCGGTAAGTAAATTGCTTGATCAAACAATAACGTTTGCTTATCTAGGAATATTTACATTAACTTCAGATCTGGTTCACAATAACTGAGAACAACAAAATCAATAATGTCTCGAACTGGTAAACACATGAACTAGCCAGCAATATATGGAAATTTATAGCACACCACCGCATATAGTAGGTCGCCTAAAAATAGGAATGGGACCTCAATACTCTATATATGTCTTCTACTTTCAGATAAACCTTTGATACTTTTAACTTATAAGTTTTTCCTGTACTGGAATTTGTTGTGTTTAACTTTATGCTCTTCAGGGTGGAAGGTGACATAATTTTTTTAAATTGTGAAGGCACACATTGTATTTTCTGTGTTTTCATAAAAAAATATTTTCCATAAAGATAATTACATTTTATTTTCCACAGTATTCCAATACAGCAAATTCTTATAGATTTGTGTATTCATTTAAATTGTTGAATAGCTTGCTACAAAGGAAAATCCCTCCAACTTGATATGGCTGATGCCATCATGTCATTTATGGGTAGACTCAAGCCATGGTTGCATTAGCTGCTGAAACCAAAAATGGATCATTTTCCATGTCTGCAGACATTGTCAAGCCAAAAGAGTCATGTTATTACAAAATACAAATATGTTCAGGAAATTCATTTGGTGTAGTTCAGAAATGGCTTTCAAGATTAAATGATATGAGTGTGAAAATGTTAATATTTGAAAATCCTTATACAGTCAAACAAGAAGAGGCTCCACTAAACCATCAACTTGAATCACTAAATAAAAGATGAATGCACAGCAGCAGGAAATTAGTTACGGAATTATGGAAACTAGTGGATACAATCAAGATTAATTAGTGAATCAATTGCTTGACCTAAAAATCATAAAAGAAAAGTACCTAACATTTGCCATCTTCAGAAAACCTACGAATACCAACAGTTTAGACCAAATACTTAGAACCATGTTCCCACCAGCATGCAGTAAGTATTAAGCTGGCATTTACTAGCCCCACCATTTGTACTATCTATCCGCTTCTGACTGCTGACCTCTTGTGCACTGATGTAGAAGATTTACCTATGTTCCACACATTTACCTTGATGGTGCTTAGATCAAGCCAACTGAAACCTTTACTGTCGTTAAGCTGTTTTTAACAACACTGAGCACAACTCTGTGAATTTGTTAGTAGACAGTATCACAGAAGTCATTCTTTCAGCTGCTCAGCATTCAGTTTTGCGTTCAACTGGCCAACCCCCTTCAATTTCTGGTACCTTGGTGGACCGGTGAATGCCAGAAGGTCATTCATGTTCACAGATATGTTGTAAGGTTTTACCAGCATCACCCTACATTGGATATCCTGCTATACTATAAGAAGATGTGTGTCAAATCTAGACAAAATTATAAGCATAAATATAAATAAAAATCTGAAAATACTCCATCCTGATGCCTAATTTCTTAAATTGGAATATGATTTTCAAATTCTTATATTTATTATCCAAAATATTATATTCCAAGTTTGTTTACATTTCTCAGATAAAACGTGGCGCTTTAATTCACCATCACTGCTATTTCTAGATGCCACAAGTGACTTACTCTTTATTTGGATATCACTGTTTATTAAATGACACAGGGGACTTACTCTTTGCTTTTACACTTTATCACCATCACTATTTTTTATCAAATGCTACAAGGGACTTATTCTTTGCTTTTATACTTTAATTACCTATCACAAAAACACTTCACTCACATTTTTTTGTTGCATTCCGCTGAGGATCCGAAGTAGGCCACCATCCCCTAATCCCATGCTGGTTCCTCCTTGCTGTACTCTCCGTTTGCTGTCTGCCAGAATTTGGAAGACTGCCTGCCATCCCTTGGAAAATTGCTGCTCTCCCATTGTCTCCATCTCAGTAGTCATGCCACATTCTTTGTGGTATATTGTCTGCATTAATTTTCTAGTGTTTTCTTTTAACTGCAATAAAATATCTTCTTCTTCTTCTTCTGGTTGTGTAATATTAAGTTTATTAATTTTCTTTTTTCCTTCTTTTGTTATCTATATTAATTTTATAAAATCCTTTTCTTCTTCTTCTTCTTCGGATTGTGAAGTACTGAATTTATAGATCCTTTTTTTTCTTCTTTCAGGTCATCTACATTAGTTTTGCTAACTCTTCTTCTTCTTCTTCTTCTTCAGGTTGTGTAAATTTAATTTGGTAAACCCTCATTTCTGCTTTGGGCCGTTTACGTTAATGTTGTTAACTCCTTTTCCTTCTTCTTTGGGTTGTTAGCATGAAATTTGTAAATCCTCTTCTTTCTTCTTTAGGTTGTATAATATTAATTTGGTAAATCAGTGTCTTTCTTCTTCAGGTCGTTTATATTAATGTTAACTCCTCTTCCTTCTTCTTTTGGGTCAGCTATATTAATTTTGTAAACTCCTCTTCTTCTTTGGGTTGTGTAGCATTAAATTACTAAATTCTCTTCTCTCTTCTTTCAAGACATCTACATTAACTGTATGAACTCTTATTCTTCTTGTTCAGTTGTGAAATATGATTAAATTTGGAGATTCTCTTTTGGAGATTCTCTTTTTTCTTCTTTGGGGTCGTCTATGTTAGTTTTACAATTCTCCTCCTATATTCTTCTTTGTCTTCTTCAGGTTGTGTATTTTAGTTATTAATTAAGCTACATTATCCTCTTCCTCCTCTCTTCTACTCTTCTCTGCCACTAATCTCCCATTTTCTTCTTCCACTCTTTGTATATAATCTTTATGCAGTTCATTGGGTCCTCTCTTTGGTCATACTTTGCATCCTGTTGTATAATTTTTTCTCCTTTTAAAATTGTTCATTATTAATTTCATCATGTGCATCTTCCTTGGGCTCATTTATGTTATTAAGTCAGTGTCAAGTTTTGTATTATTAATATTATTATTTTCATTACTTTGTATTACCACATTTCTTGTTCTAATTGGACTTCTAACTACTTCTGCAATTTCACCATTTCTTACTGCTTCACCTATCCTTAGTTTCCTGGCTATTTCACTGGTTTTCAAGGCTATGTTAATTACAAGCGTCAATCAAATATAAAGAAAGAGGACTTACTTTCCTAAACTCTTTTATTTGCTGTCAAACATTTACAAAGTACACATCACTTCTCTACATAGTATCCTGCTTTGGATATGTCCAGTGTAATGGCAGTTTCTTGATGCTGTCACCATAAAAAGAATGGGCCAGTTGCACACAAAGCCTTCCAGACCAGCGTCATTCTCCCAAAGCCTCATTAAGTTGCCCAAAGAGATGAAAATCACAGGGCGATAAGTCTGGACTATATGGAGGTTAGTCAAGTGGTGTCCAACTCCACTGAATACCTCTCACAGACCTGCACACGTGCTAACTTCTGTTCATCAGTCAGGAGGCGAGGGACCCAACTGGTGCACACCTTATGAAAATCTAAGCTGTTTTTATAGCATGATAGCTTCCAAAGCTTAAGCCAACCGAATGAGAAATTTCCGAAACTGTCAAACGAAGATCTCCGTCAATAAGGTTCGAATGTCCTCCTCCTTAACGCTTGTCCTTGGGTGATGATCATGACACGCGAGCTGTTGAAAGTGTTTCGTCAAAAAATCCCAGAGCCATCACGATCCACACCAGAAAGTGCTAAAATCATTAAACAAAAAGGTTTTCTACACAAGAGCTGATAAAGAAAATAAAATAGTTGTGATGGACAAATCAGATTATATAAACAGTATGAAAAAACCTTTGCAGTCAGAAGAATATGTGGAAATTCCAAGAGATCCCACCCCAAAATATACAAAATCATTACGTGAAACTTTAAACAGTGTAAAATTAATCAGTGATGCAAACAAAAAGAAACTCCAAGTAACCCCTTCACACCAAGAATATATGGACTACCAAAAATACATAAACCAGGAAATAAAATGCAACCTATTGTAAACACCATCTACTCCCCCACATATCAACTAGCAAATTGGCCCACAAAACAGTTTCAAACTCTACTGCAGTACAACAGTTTAAGTATAAAAAAATCCTTTCAATTAATAGAACAAATAAAACAAAAAAACCTAAGTGATGATGGCATGTTGATTTCGTTTGATGTATTATTTTTCTCCAGCATTCCAAGAAAAAAAACTACTTTCGGTACTTATAAAATGGCTAACTACCACAAACATTTCTGGTGAAATAGCAGAAGGCTTACTGAAGCTCACACAATTATGTATTGAACAAACCTACTTTAGTTGGATAGATAGAGTCAGACTGAAAAATTCAACACCATAGCCAAAATTTGAACCATGGATCTCCCAGTCTCTAGCTGGTTGCTCTACCACTGAGCTACCATAGCAACATGCTGGCATGACATTGAATTTTTCAACTGACTCGCCGTTTCCCGGTAAACCACTAGATGCTCTCAAATTATTTTGAGATGACAACCACAATGGTGACTTACAATGTTGTAAGTTCTTAAATCCCAGGATTCATAGTATAGTCAACTAATGTTTTTCACACAAGCCCTGTGTAGGATAGGAGTTGAATAGGTAGAGTCAGACTGAAAAATTCAACGCCATAGCTGGGATTTGAACCACGGATCTCCCGGTCTCTAGCCGGTTACTCTACCACTGAGCTACCATGGCAACATGCTGGCAGAGCATTGAATTTCTCCACTGAATGGCAGTTTCCCGGTAAACCACAAAATGTTCTCAAATTATTTAGTGATGAAAACCCCATCCAGTCCACATTCCTTCTTCTTCTTCTTCTTCTTCTTCTTCTTCTTCTTCTTCTTAGTTTTTGAATCACTAACTTAACCTCCGATTTGTCAACTGATGTAATACATTATTGTTGTAACTAGTGTTCAATTCAAAGTGTGTAATTACATTCTGAAGGTTGTCAGTTTCACGGTCATTATCCATTAGTAATTTAGTTAGTAATAGTTCAAAACTATTCAGGCTTATTGTTTTTATCCACTTTACATTTGTAAGTGTATTGTTTACCTCATGTCTTCAATTTTTCCATAACAGTTTTGTATGGAATTTCCCATATATTATTTTCCAAATTTTTACTTTCTCCATATGCACTATGTACATAGTGTATAGAGAAAGTATTGCACTCCACCAAAAATTTGATACCGAGATTTCACTGGAAATATATGGTTTAGGGTCCCCAATATCCAAAAAAAGCATTTTCACAAAAAGGTCCATGTGTGTGTGTGTGTGTGTGTGTATGTGTGTGTGTGTCCGTGTGTGTGTGAACACGATAACCCAAAAACGAAAAGTCGGTAAAATACCAATCTTGGTATTTAAGTTTAGTATCTTCCAGGGATGCGAAACGAAGCTTTTGAGAAAAATCCCCACATCCCCAACTACCCTTTACATGGAACTTTTTTCGAAAATTTTGATTTTCTCAAAAATGGCTCTAACAATTTTGATTAAAATTTCGGATATTAAAATAATTTACCTGACAAATGAAATGTATATCTTGAATTTTCTGGCAATAGCCTCTGAAGAGTGGTTTATTCTGGATGAATTTTACTAAATTTTGAATGACTGCTAAACCGTAAGAGATGGGCAAAAACTTATTACACAAAAAATGTAGAGCACTTCAAAACACACAATTTATGTTATATACATTCTTTTCGTGGAGATCGTCGTTTTTGTGACATTCCTTATTTTTGGTTTCTGCTATGAAAAACGTATAATTTTCTCATACAGGAACTTGTCAACTCCTATCCATACAAACAAAGGAACTTCATTGACATAGCAACCAGTTTTTGACTATCACTTTGACCTACGGTTGTCCCTTATTTCGCTTCTACTTACAAGGAAGCGAGTAATGAGACTATTTCTGCTAATTTTTTTGATTAGCATAAAGTAAATAGAAGTAGAATTATTTGTTTCAGGGATATGGAGAAAGTCATGTGAATGGTACACATCAGATTTTTTCTACAAAAAATGTTGCCATGATTTGTGTCTGGTTTCATTTAATAGTTGTTTAAATTTCTGCTTAGCTTGCCTATATATGATTAGATTGTTCTGTTTTTCTTGTTCTACCTTTGATAGTTGGTATATTTTTCTTACTTTCCTCATTTTTCTCCTTGCGGTTTCTAATGCATCAGTCCAAATTTGGTCTGTATATATTTTTTTTTAATTCTGGATCTTGGAACTGGCAAATTTATAGCATTTGTAATTGTTTTGGTTAAATTTTCAGCATCTATATCAACTGAAACACCTGTGTATTTTATTGCATTATAAAAGTTGTGTTGTAATTTTACCCAATTTGCCTGTGAAAAATCCCTCTTCTCATTTGATACATTTGTTTCAAATGTTTCAAATAAGACAAAGTTATAATAGAAGTAAATTAATCGGTGGTCACTTAATGAAAAATCCTGAACAACTTTCCAATTACAAATTTGTTGTATTATCACATTATTGCCCAATGTTAAATCAATATTTTTTTTGTGCTCCATGACTATTTTCAAAAGTTGTTGGATTTGACATTCAAATTTAATTCCAAAACAATTTCATTCATTTTTTTTTCCCCAGGTCATCTTTATTTATTTATTTATGTTTTTTTTTTTTTTTTTTTTTTTTTTTTTTTTTTTTTTTTTTTTTTTTTTTTTCCACTAGACCAACAAGAGCAGTTTGCATTTGCTTCCAAAGTATGCAAAATCTCATAATTTATATGCAATTTGTGAATATTTCTAATTTTCTCTGTATACGAATCTATCAGATGGCTATATAGAAAATAATAATTTCCTCAGATGGCTATATAGAAAATAATAATTTCCTAAAATACTTTTTCCTGATTCATTTGTAATTTCTAAGGAGATGCAGTGTGTGTCAGTTAGTTGTTTTATATTTCCAACTTTTAAATTTGGATTCATCATTACTATGGCCATCACAGCTAATGACCCTTGCCATTACTGGAATGTGAGTTATAGTTCCATCAATGGAATACGGTTCTTTAATACACAATATATCTAGACTTAGTTCGCATATTTCTCTTTTTAGTTCCGACATTACCAATTCGCTTTTTGGGCAGTATTTGTGCTTTTTTAGAGTTTTGAAATTTAATTCTCTGCAGTCTTCCATTTCGTTTCCTAAGTAAAACGTATCCTGCATTTGCGAAAGTGTTTTTTAATGCTGTCAGAAAGTGTTTGTCCCATTACTTCCCTGGTAAGTTTGTGAACTCTAAGAATTCTAATACTGTGGCGAGTAAATGGTTGTACAGGATTGTCCATTTTTTGTTTAACCGAGGGTTTATATGTTTCTTTTCTTTTGGAGGTTGTAATTAATGTTTTTATTACCGAGCCAATAGTATTTTCTCTTTTTTTACATGGTGTAGTTGGGTAGGAATTTGCTTTTAAGGAATTTTATTTTCGAAAGGTGCTCGTTTATTTTGTTTAGGAATATTCGGTTTGGTGGAATTTTGGACAAGAATTTTAGGGTAATTTGTTCCATCAAGGCATGTTAATACATAACAGTTGGGCAATTGTTGGCTATAATCGAACACAATTCTACCATAGCATATTACAAAATGTGTAGAAATTTCCTCCATGTTCAAATTATCACTTACTTCTTTTCTTAAAAATTTGTTCTAATACTTTAGAAATTCTGTCCGATTAGTTTTTATATTGTGTATTCTTAAATCCATTCTATCAATGGCATTGGTTACAGGGAATATAGTGGGTTCTCCATTTTGATGTAATTTCCTAACACAATTAGGCTGCTAGTAATATTTGTCTTTCTTCTAAACGACTCATTTGCATGTTAATTTCTAGGTGTGTGTAGATTTTGCTGTCATCAGGATCGGCCGATGCCCTGGGTCCAGGTGAGTGCTTCCGGCTGTCGTTGCATGCCATGTGCTCTAATTGCAAAATGGTTGTTGTCCTCTGTGTTATTTCCATTAACTGTAGTTTCTTAACTATCTCCATTTATTAAATGTACTTTTTTGTTTTTATTGTTTGTATCATAATGCATTTTATTCTCTTCATTTGCTGCTAATAGCCTTTTCTTTTTCCAGATTAATTTAAGAAAACTTCCCCATTGATTTTGATGTGTATTTAAAATTTTGTCTGAGTGTTTACTTCCTTGTCATCTGTGGAATTATCTTGCAGTATAGCTTCATAATCAACAGTTATCTTTTTTCTTTTGTTATTTGTGCTAATTTTTTCCTCATGTTTCATTTTATTTATTCTAATCTTTGGTAGTAATTTAGTATGATCTTTTTCAAAATGAATATCATTTTTATTAACTTTGAAAACCGTTAAGGATGTTTGTCTTAATCCCTCAATCTTTTGAACTACAGTAAGTGAATCTTCAGTTTCAACTACCACATCTTAATTTCCTTTGCATTCCTGTGAGCATTTTGTAATTTCAATGTATGTTCAATAACTCTTCTCAAATTTCCTCTTATTCTGCTGCGTGTTCCCCTTTTTGATTTTTTCTAAAGTTTTCCACAGTATGAATTGATCATAATTTGTCTTAGATATTACACATTCCCAAAATAATTTTTATGTTGTACAGGCCTGTTTGGCTTTGCCTTTTAAAACCTTATTCAAATTCCTTCCTATCCATTTGTTCTTCAAAATTTTGTTTATATAAATTCTCTTAAGTCCTCTCCTTTGTTGCCTGCTAGGACATTGCATACAATCAAAAGAAGGTTTCACTTTTTTGGTTTTTCAATTTTGATATCTTGGTCTGAGGTTATCATTTGCCAGTATTTTATTTTCATATACTACAGTTTCTGTCTCTATAATAACTGCATTTTTCCTGGATTTCTCATATATTTTATTCTAATTTTTTCTTCTGTCAGTTTAGCTGTAATTTGTAACTATCTTTTGTACTTCCTTCACATCCTGGCTTTTTGTTGAAGAAATAAACACTGCATGTTTTTTCTCATTGTCTTCTGTCAATTGGCTGATTAGGTATTTATGGCTGGCATCGTAGTTACTTGTGCAAAGACATCATGGGTACTTCTACTTTACTCTTTTCATGATGCTCTGTTACTGCTTTAAGTCTTTCTTTATGCATCCTTAATTTATTAATGTATGTTGATAGAGCTAACATACATCTGTACCTTTTTTTCTTCTCTGTTGAAATCCTACCTTCTTTGCCCAATAACAAAGTTTCCATCTCACACTTACCTATTTTGATATCTACATCCATTTCTGAGCTAATCATTTTGCTCATTTTTCCTTTGTACCTTTCTTTTGCTGCCATTGGGAACAAAACAAAAGACTTTTTTGATTTATTCACAGACGCCTCTCCTTTACTTTCCATAAAAAGCCATTACAAGGATAAAAACTCCCAACAGCTTTTATGAAGCAATGTTAATAAAATAATATAATTTAAACACAAAGCATTAACAGTAATTTAATATTAGATGCCGACGGGCACATGCAAGCACAATGCCGCAGCAATAGCACAGAGGTGATGGTTGTGCAAGGAAATTAGAGAGGCTGCTACACGCTTCGTGTTTGTTTCACTTTGCACTTATAATAAAGGATGTTACTGATTTTATATCACTATTAACTATAACACTGCTTAAAGCTTGCTTAAATACTTAATGTATACAAGTCTTATTTCTTCAGCTCTAACAAACTTAAACTCACTATTACATATGTACAATAGCTTAGTAATCAGAGCGCTGCTCGGTAGCACCTGCGAGAGTCCAAATTATTAAGGATAGCAAAAAGATGCCATGGAGCAAGTTTGTAACTTCCTTTAATTGACAAGCTCCTTCCTCTGTCATAGGTGATAAGTTAGGCATGTGGCCAGAAAATTGACCCCTCTTTCAGTCGTCGATCTAAAAGCAGCTGCAGGTTCTATTGTTATGTTTTACAAGCCTAACCTTTAGGTAGTGTTTTTGTTCAGGTGTCTAGCTCTGACAATTATTCACCAGAGTTTCTTCTAGTTAAGGCACAGGTGGCACGTGAAGGATTCTCCTTTCATTCCGGAAACTTTGAAGATTCCAGTCGCTTTTTCACCATTTGGACCAGATGGCATCCATGTCCAAATGTTGAAATATCTCTCTCCTTCTACAGCAAATTTTAGACAATATTTCTGCTTGGAATTCTAAAAATGACTGTTGTTTCTCAACTAAGAAGTCATTGTGCATTAACTTCTGGTGCCATAGAAAGCGTTTGCCATCTTTTCTTTGACTCGGTTCAGCTTTACTTCCATTTGTAGAGAAGTGGCTTGGTATTCGATCAGAAACTTTGCTAGTCGCTACATATTACTCAGCGGAAAGCATGATGTGACTATTGTCAAACATTTTACAGATAATAAGTGGCAACTCTTGTGGAGCAGATAGGAGCTGGTTCTTTACCGTGCACTGATCCGATCCACGTTAGATTATGGATGCATTGTTTATTTTTCAGTGTGACCATCTATGCTGAGAAGTTTAGACACTGTCCATAATCAGAGCTTCCGTGGGGTTATTTGAGTTTTTCCGACCAGTCGAGTTACCAGCCTCTATGCTGAATTGGTAGAACCACTTCAACGATGTCCTGTTAGTGTTATGTGTGCAGGCTTAAGTGCATGCATATGCATCCAATGCTCATCCTTTTTTTTCTGTACCAAGCTGGATGAACTTTATCACAATCTATTACTTAGTATGCAAGTTTTCGCTTCCAAGAACTTCTTGGGAGGTTTAATATTGAAAAGCCTAGCATGTTCTCCAAGGGGAAGAGAATGCACTCACCCTGGTCACGTGGTACATCCCATGAAGATCTTGGTATGACAGCATTTGGGAAATCTGCTAAACCTATGTGTAGTATCCATTTATGTTTTTTGGAATTTCAATCAAATTACAGTGGCCACATTTGTATGAACATTAATAGAAGTAAGTGTATCGATGGTGTTGGATGTGCCTTTGTTGTTGGTACTGAACCCCAATTTTGGTTTGCCTAGTAGCACATTCATTTACTCTGCAGATCCATTCTCTATGTTTGTTATCGAAATTTGGGTGTCTGCTTTATAATGAAAGAATCCCTTAGTGCACTTCAGGTAATTCGTGAGCTGTGAAACTACCATCCTTTCATGCAGCACAGTAAGAATACTTTATACATCGTCTGCAGACTTTGGACTTATTGTGCCGAGAGTGGTGGTGCTTTTGCGCTGGCATGCAGAGTGGTCAGCTCTCTGCTGCAACAAGCTTAGAAAAGCAAACTGGGTAACCTCCTCTTGTTTATTTCCCAAGAGAACATGGTATTGACTCCCCTATGAATTGGCTGCTGCAATTTTATGCACAGCTATAATTCTAATGGGGAACTTGCTCCTTTCTGTCCGGTTCATGCAGCACCATTGTGGATCCGACATATGTTGATAGTGTGCACCCCTCTAGCACAACTGCGAGCCACTCTACAATTGCCGGTTACCGTTTTGGATGTCTTGGCGAGTGATACTGGAACGGTATCTCAGGTTTTAAAATTTTTATTCCAACTTCTGTGTTCAGAAAGGATATGATTCTATTTTGATAACTTTTATATGCAGGTGACTAATATATATTTTTTTTTTATTCTTTCTTTCAATTGCTTCATTTGTATAGCCCCCTTTAACATCAATGGTCTTATCGGGGGCTTTCACTTGTGAAACTGTAGGTTCAGAACATTAGGTTAAACTTTATATTACTAAACACACGCACATTCACTTTCACATTCATACTTCCAGACACTATGGGGCATAGGGAATAATTCCGTATAAAGAAAAATTACCTGCCCCAGCCGGGAGTCGAACCCCTGACCTCCAGGTGAGAAGTCAACTTGCTGACCACTCGACCACGGAGGCAGTCACACTATCTATGTTCCATAGCTTCCACTATTTTTGACTGATGTCTCTGAGTTTGCTAGCACTGTGTTTAGTTTTCTTATTACACTGGATTTTTATCCCTTGTTTTAAGTATTTTAATTATTATTACTTTTACACCTGACCATTTTAATTTTAACGGTGCCAATCACCTATCAGTTTATGCCCTTAAACCACATTCAATAGCAACATCTTCAGGCAGAAACAAATAAACAGTTACCAAAAATAGAAAGAGAGTAAAAGAGGTCAGCACACTCATTCCAAAAGAAAACGAAAATGAGCATTTTAGTTAACATACTACCCAACAGCCTTCTAAAAATTCTAGAGAATTTCCAAATGGTACATCACTTTGGCCTGGAATAACAATTACTCCATTCAAATTAAAAATATGACAACTTGTAGGAAAACAAGCCAGTTGAGCTGCAATGACTAAAAAAAATACTTTTGGAAAACTAAAAAAATATAGCAATAAGAGCAAAGGAACACCTCAGAATTATAAAACCAAGCAAAAGCAATAAAACAAATCAGCAGTAGCTTGGCATTTTTGGAAAGATCAACCCACAATGAATACAAGTCAGAAAATAATAAAAATAATAGCAAGGAAAAGAGGGCTAACAGTTTGTGTGAATACAGCATGCTCCCGATTATTTGTGTGCAGATTATCCGTGCATGCCCCCCATCCCAAAAAAAAAAAAAAAAAAAAAATATTATAGATTGTTTTTCTCTAGCAAACAGCAATAAAGGATCTGCTACTTGACAAGCGCTACTTCCATTGTATAAACGATCAGCACATGACAACAGTGTACCGTTTCCATTGTTGTCAGTGTCCCTGTTCCGTGTAAATATAAAAACAAGACCAGTTTTTCTGATGTTAAGTGTCTTGATTTCAAAGAAGCAAGTTAAAAGAAATTTGAAAAAGAGATGGCAAAGAAATAACCACAAAAATGTGTGTTGACATTAAAACAAAAATTAGAATTGAAAGAGTTGAGAAGGAGGAAACTGTTACAAAACTGAGTGCTGATTATAAGATTGGAATCCAGACTGTTCAGGACATTAAAAACAAGCAGAAAATACAGGATTCTATCAGGAACTACAATTCTAATTCTGAACCACCTGCCTGATAAATCATGAAGAGATCTACATTTGATGAGTTAGGTGCTGCTCTTTTACGGTGATTCAGCCAAAAACGAACAGGTGGGTGTCAGTGTCAGGCACAGTGTATGCCAAAAAGGCTAAATTTTTTCATGAAGCTCTAGGTTTAGAGGTAGAATTTAATGCCTCTTTTGTTGGCTAACCATATTCTAATAATGTGAACCTACTGCAAAAAAAGTTTGAAGAACTGTGCGAAAAAATGTCTACTCCTCTCAGAAGCAGACCAATAAGAAATAAACATGTCTAAGATACATACGCACAGAAGTAGAATACAGTTTTGAACAAGAATACATTTTGAAAAAAGCTTTTAAACATAATTTCCTATTTACATGTGTATGTAGCACCTTAAAAGCTTTAAATTACAGGTTTCTCGATTATTCGTGTTTTTCAAGCGTTCATTCTTCTTCTCCCCCACATTACCCTGGATAATCGGGAGTGCACTGTATTTATTTTATGTCTGGAATAATAGGAACCACATTTTCATTTTTAAAATCCTGTCAGGTAACACTGATGCAGAGGTTCATCCAAGCATCACCAAGGTCAAGGCCAACCACCACAAAGGATGATAATTGCAGTCAAATGGGAATTGATGATAGAAGCCCATAGCTTCAGAAACATGTCTTCCAGTTAAATTGTAAATGTAGCATTACAAAAATTGGCTCTCTAATTAATCTCAATGATTAGAACACATCTTAAAGTCTGCCATACTAAATTATAAATTTAGTTTAATTTTAGTGGATGCTTGTTTGTGTCCAAATCTGAAGAACCTCTTCTCCTGTATATCAGTAATATTTGGAGGAACTTATATTATCTGTGAGTATTTCTACCCAGTTAGGAAAAATATTAAGAATAAAATTAGATAGAGTATGACTGAGTCTGTCACATTGCATTTAAATGTTGCTAAATTACGGTCCAGCATTGACAAGCACATAGCAACAAAGAGCTCCATTTAATGACCAGCAATGCAAATGATTGATGTGCTGCAGTATACATATTTAGTCTTTTTTCACTATTTTTTTCAAATTTCACAAATTGAGTATCAATTTTGATGTTTTTTTGCACTGTATTCCTTGTATTGTCACTTTAATTTCACTACATTTAATTACTAGTAGCTATTTATTTTAAAATTATTAAATACGAGGTACGTCCAGAAAGTAAGTTCCGTTTCAATTTATCTCCGCTGCAGCGCTGTGATCGCAATTCCGCACATGCGCAGTAGGCGCTCTGTGTAAAGGAGAAGAAACGTGTGCCATTGAGATCGCTGTCAGCCACATATGCTTTGTTGTGCTTGTTTACAATGTCAGTGTTGATTGAAAATCCTGCTGCTTGTGAAATCAGATCTGTTATTCGTTTTTTGAATGCTAGGAAAGTGAAACCAATTCAAATTTATTGGCAAATTTTGCGAAGTTTACGGACAAAATGCGATGAGTGATTCAATGTTGAAAAGATGGGTGTGACAGTTCAATGAAGGACGTAGTGAAGTGCACGATGAAGAACGAAGTGGGCGTCCGTCTTTGGTTACAGAAGAACTGGTTCCCTCAATTGATGACAAGATCCTGGAAAACCGCAAGTTTACAAATAGTGCTCTTGCTATGGAATTTCCCCAAAGCTCAGGATCACTAATTCATGAAATTGTTACCGAAAAACTGAAATTTCGTAAACTTTGCTCATGTTGGGTACCAAAGATTCTTACTGAGGAACACAAAACAAAGCGGATTGGTAGTGCACTTCAGTTTTTAGCCTGTTATGATGAAGACGGCGAAGAATTTCTGACACAGATAGTCACAGGAGATGAGACTTGGGTTTCTTACGACACCTCTGAAAGTAAGTAGCAATCAATGGAATGGAGGCACACTTCATCCCCAGCAAAGGTTAAGCCGAAACAAATCTTGACACCTCGAAAAATGATGTGCACAGTGTTCTGGGACTGGAAAGGCATCTTACTCATTGATTTCTTACTGCGTGGTCAAACAATCACAGGAGATGTATATTGTGAGATACCTAGGAAATTGCACCGCGCAATATAGAATAAGTGCCGAGGATTGCTGTCAAAAGGTGTTGTTTTTCTTCACGACAACACATGACCACACACTGCAAATGTGACGAAAAACCTCCTACAGAGATTTGGCTGGGACATGTTTGAGCATCCTCCGTACAGCCCTGACCTCGCTCCTAATGACTTTCATCTGTTCTTACATCTCAAGTCTTTCCTTGGCGGTCAACATTTCAACAATGACGAAGAGCTGAAAGAAAATGTTTCCAACTTTTTGAAGACACAGGTGGAAAACTTCTATGAAGAAGGTATACAAAAACTTTGCCACGCTATGACAAATGCCTGCAAAATTCTGGCAGTTATGTGGAAAAGTAGTTTAAGAGTTGTAGAATTTTGTGCAATAAATAATTATTCTGTATCTGTACACACTTTAATTTTATTACCAAACTGAACTTACTTTCTGGACGTACCTCGTATAAATTTAAATGCAGTGAATGTTCGATAAAGTGAACCACAATTAATATTACTGCAAAGTAATAATGTGTTACTTAATTCTACTATATTAGCATGATAAATTACATTGTGGTTCAGTCTTCCAGGTACATGCATAGGCATATAATAACATATTGCTATTAATGGGGATACACTTTTGAAACCACTTATATACTGCAGGATTATCTTTCTTTTCTATTGGGATGTTGCTTTCAGTAGTATTGCAGTAGTGTCTTTTACAAATTCAGTTTTTTTTTTTTTTTTTTTTTTTTTTTTTTTTTTTTTTTTTTTTTTCAGTTTTAGTTTTCTTCCTTCCTATTGAAGGATCTGTAGATGTCTGGCATTTTGCAGATGTTGAGTTTGCCTTATATTTTTAAAGTTCCTTAATTTTGTTTTAACAATATTTTAATTTTATTTTCACTCATTCATTTTGAATATCGCAAATCCTATTCTTCAAAATAATGCTTTCTAACACATATTAACCCTTATTAGCAAACTCCTTTGCTCTGCTGTGCAGCTACATTCACTGCCCAATTCATCTTTCCAACTAAATACATGGTTTTAATAATTTGTACTTGAAAGAAAAGTGTTAACCTTTTGGTATTCAGAATTTCCTGTTCTTTTGTACTTATCTTCCCAGCCAATTTCTGCATGTGTTGAGGTAATGAAAGAGTCAATAGTCAAGCATTTTGATTTGTCCTTGGTTGGTTTCACTAATGACAGCAGAGCCAATTCCAAAGAATGTTAAAACTGTACTCAACTATCACATTTATTTTGTTTAACTAAGAATTTTATTTTCTTACTAGCCGAAATACCTGATGTTACCTGTGGTTTGACGTTTTATTGATACTATATTTTGTTTAGGTTACACTTGCCCAATAGCCTTGCATTTCTTTACAAGACATTTAAAAGAGCCTGGAATTGTATGCAAACTAAAATAGTAAAATATGCATGAAATATTTTAAAAATATGCACCATAATATGCAAAAAAAATTTGCAAACGTAAAATAAGCCATTTTTTGGTGTTAATGTTACCCTATTCAGTGAATAAGGAAAGTTTCCCCGAGGTTTTCTTGTGTGAGGCTACATCTGTCAGTGAAGAAGGTTTGATACAGCGAGAATGTCCTTTCTACATTGCATGTTAAAGGTGCATGTGAAAAGCACCACAGATTGTTTTATTTTACACCTGACTAAGCTTATTGAATGTAATTTTAGCAACACCTTGAATCTTTGCAGGCAATATATTTTAAATTTGATGTATAAGGGAAAATGAATACTCTAATAGAATTACTTCGGGGCTCCAACTGTGTTATAATTCCAGGTAATTTCTTGAACTGGCTGTGAATGTATTGGTTCTATTTCTCAATGCCATCTTCAGCAAAACGTTCCTGAGCTATTGCAATGCCTACTGCATCTGCCTCATATAAGGAATCTTTTATCATTTTCACTTCACTGACACATTCCACATAGTAGGACAAAGCCTATAACCATATGCTCCAGCGAGTTAAAACTGGTTCAGGGGGTAGACAAATTTGGAAATAGTTCACAAAAATTTTGAACTCTTAGTGGTTGGTACCTTCACAAACACTTTTTTAACTCTGGAGACAAGTAAGTCCACTTCTTTATATTTTACTCAAATAGTTTTAGCGGCATAATGTAAACTGTGAACCAGGCATGTCAGATGAATTAATTTCTAGAGAAGGAATTTTCAATCCAGCTTCTAGTTTTGCCATATATGGAGCACCATAAGTGAGAAATAAATACACAGTGTGGTACTGTATTTAAGTGTGCAAAAGAAAGAGCTGGACTTTGAAAACTTTTGCAACCGTCCTGTGATGTACCCTGTCAAGTACATGAGTGTTCGAGAGGAATGGTTTGCTACCCATTTTCTTTATACCAACTATAACACTAGCAACACACTGTCCTGCAGCATCTGGGGTCTCATCTATTGAAATCCAGATTTTTTGCGTCTCAATGTGTCCTGTATTTTAGAAATTACATCCTGAAAGCACCCTGGTATTCCATAGTTTTTGTGTGCACTTTTCTAAGGAACTCTGAAACACAATGGAATATTGGTACTTATTAAAACGAAGCACACATATTTAGAAAAATTGCCACTTGAACATGCTTGTAATCATTTGTTTATTTAAAGTGGACTTATTCTTAACCCGATCCCTATGACGTGCTGAATTTATGTTGCACGACGTGAAACTTTTTATCCACAAAAACACCAAGCAACACATTATCTACATATTACATATCTACACTTCTTTCTCTTGATGTCGACAGAGCAATGAAGAATAGCACATGCTCTCAAAATCCCTGTGGGGGTTGGGAATACATAACTAATGGGGTTTGGCACCTTTTATAATATAAGAAAAACTTCCACAGGTGATCCATATTTGAAATTCATTAGACTGCAAGATTTTCACTTCTCCTGGCAATCATTGGTGTTTCAGCTTCACCGAACCCTTGGCTATGCCCTGTTGTAATTTTGCAGGCTGTGACTGCTCCTCTCGGTGATGTTGCTTAATGAGAATCTGTACACAATGATCAGCATTGTGGAGTGAATAGGTTGATATTGGAAAAAAGAAGGGAAGGCAGCACACCCATAGGGTAGTGGGGAAACACTGAAGTATGCAAAGAACAGTGTGGGATAGCAAGGATGCTGTTTTTATTGGTGGTAGCTTTGTGTATTAAATTTCTCCATTTAACCCAAAATATCAGCTGATCAAATATATTAAAAATGCTGCAATTGCGGTGTAATGGTGATGGGGTATCTTCATGTTCTGATGAAATCACCTCTAGCTAGCTCATGTACCACATAACCTCAAATAACCAGCATCTGCAATAGGTTGGTTTAAACTAAAATGGTATTCTATCTGGGTCCTGCCACTTCTCTGCCATTTTCAGCTTCCAAAAGGGATTATTAGTTAATGTGCTTGTTAATTTTAAGGAATTGGGACAAGAACAATATGCTTGCAGATGAGATAAGTGCCTTTTTATTTTCTTTATTTTAAACAATAAGAGCAAGGAAACAATAATTAATACATAAAAATGTGTTTGAATTTTACTGTTATCTTGGGTCATTGACTCCATAACCTGGTGCATTTCCTTAACATTGAATGGTAAAGAAAATTAGAGCACTACTTTGGCTATCTAGTGGCAAATACATATGTACATTTTTATATATTTATTTTAAATGATAGGAGCCAGAAAACAGTAGTTAATACATAAAAATATATTTGAATTCTTATCTTGTGTCATTAGCTCCTTAACCTGGTGCGTTCCCTTAGCATTGAATGGGGAAGAAAAATAGAGCACTACTACTACCATTTAGTGACAAATATCCTTGCTGATGCCATCTGGCAGATATTATATGGTTTCGTTCCCTTGACTCTGTGTGTTTATTTCTCCACTGTTTTTTCAGTTTCTAAAGTTGATGGATTAGCAACATTGTGTAGCAAACACACCTGCATTCAGCAAAATTACCCTCCCATGCTCTACTTATAAAAAGCAAAACACATCCATGAGCTAGTCTTTGCAACATCAGGTCCTCCATCTTGGGTCACAGTTTGTGCCTTAGGACCCTAAAGTTTATGGTGGCTGTTACATATGAACAACAGACTTAGCAAAGAACTGCAAAGTGACTCTAATGGCAGAATATGCTTTACATTAGGGATAACTTTACCACAAACTTACCAAAGTATGCCTATAACCAAGACAAGAACTGATGTAGTTCCACTTTGGTCTGTATATTTAAATGAAGGAGTAAACAAGCTTAAAATGTGACACTATGCTACCTATACATTTCATTCCTAAATTCAACCCAAGTTATCCGTTAACCAAATTTAAGACTGAGCACCAGAGTTGCAGAGTAATCAAGATATAAACACAAGGGGTAATATCCCATACCCATCACCGCTTTGGACATGCACTTTGATGGAGTAAATGTTGCTTCACTTTAATCTCAAGTAAAATAGTTACAAAATAATAAGCAAGGTGGGTGCATCACGAGTTTAATATGAAAAGCTTTGGTTATAAATTCATTAAACCATGCAAAATATAAGTGAATGCATGTCACAGTCTGAATTTCCTCCATTTTAATAATAAAACACTACTGCTGATGCATATGTGTTATGGATATAGCAATTTTGAGTGGTTCACTGCATCAGGAGTTTATCCTAACGTATACCACAATATATTCTCAAATAACTGTGAAACCATAACAGTACACAGTTCTGCACATGTGTATAACCTAAAACTATTGATTATTTCTTTATATGACTGATTTTTTTTAAGCGGGCTTAAATCCTCATTTGACCTGTTTTTTCTACACTACAACTCATTCAATATACCCAATAATTTACTTCTAATTCCTGTAGATATGATATAATACCAGGGTTATGTTTGAGTAAGCAAAGGAATAGTACAACTTCTAAAGATGTCAGGTTTGTGTGTTTGTGTTTAACTAGATACAATATTACCCAAAAGCGAATGTTTGTACATAAACAATAGTTACCTATTTGATGACTGAAGCCCCATTTGTTGCACCTCTTTGTTCCCTGTATGTTGTGATGTCCACAGTGAACTTCAACCATTGCATACATAGTATTTGGTTCCTGCATTTCAATTCCTGAGTGACAGTTGAAGTGTGCACATCATTAGTATGTCTCCAAGAGTGGAGATATCTATAGAAAATCTTGCTGCAGTTGTAGCACTTAGACAAGCAGATTTATCAATTTGCCAAATAGCAAAACAGTGTAGGTGTTTATAGGGGGAGCGCAATACACCCTTTACTCCAGATGACAACCGTAGCAATAAGGATATACCACAACCAGGGCAACCTCGTAAAACAACTAAAAATTATGTTAAATTTATCAGAATTACTAGTAAGAGAAATAGATTGAAAACATTGCCAAAAATTTGAGCAGAAATGAATAGGACAAAAATATCTGTTGCAACAGTAAAAGGGACATATTGAAAGGATGTGTGACTGGAAAGAAACCCCTTCTGAGGCCCATAAAGAAAAAGAGGAGACTGGAATGGGCTAGAAAACAATAATTGGACATCTGAAGAATGGAAGAATTTATTATTCACCGAAGAATCAAAATTTGAGATTTTTTGAACCAGGAGGATATTCGTTCACTGATTTGAAGGAGAAAGGGTAGCCCAGCAGTGTGTTCTACCTACAGTTAAATACAGAGGTGGCTCTATTATGGATTGGAAGCACTACCACCACAGCAGTATCATACATTACTAAGTGGATTGCGCTTAATAAGAAAAATGGTTCACTTTATCACAGGATAGTGACCCAAAAATTGATCAGAATCCTTTAAGAAATACATTGCATCAAAGGAATAACAGAAATTGTGAAAGATATGGCCTGGCCATCACAAAGCCCTGACTGTAATCCCATTGAAATGGTCTGGGATGAAGTGGACAGACATATCAGGGAAGTTCATATATCCAGCAAGGAACACCTCTGGAACATCAGGAGGATTCTTTGATAAAAGGAAATTTAATTATTCTGTTTGCATTGTATATGTGTAAGTTTATATAATTATATTTTTGGAAAAATAAAGTTTGATTTTTGTTCATAACTGAAATACCAGATAAGAGTCATGGTGTATTGAAATTAATGAGCAGTAGTGTAATTTTGGAAATTATTTAGAAAGGCCAACCTATTGATTTTATTCTTTTCTTTCTTTGTAATGGGTGTGTCTCACTGATTTCTGCCTCGTTAAGTAATTTAACAAAATACAAAAATTTTTCCTGTGAGGGCACAGTGTTTTACCATGTGACTGAGATTTTGGTATTATTGCCAACCTCTCAAAAAAAATGATAGAATCAATTCAGTCAAGGAGGTTACCCTCATATTACAGAATGTTCTGTACCAAGAAAATTTATGGTGAAGGAAGTGGCAAATAGAGATAATCTGGATTTCTAAAGCTGGTAGAAATTGCATTAAAGAACAGTATGCTCTCTCTTAGGTTTATCAATCAGTATTCTTTATATTTAGTCTATTTCCATGAAAAATAAAAGATTACACCAAGGTGTATTTGACAATAAACAGTCTGGTCTGTCATATCTTCTTCACGGTTCTTAGTTCAAAGATATCCATACCAGCATAGTACCCTTCTAGAAAAATTTCCATTAAAACAACAAAAATAGAAGTCCTGAGGAAAATCAAAACCTATATTCCTAAAGAACACAAAGATTTTTACACAAAAATCAATTCTTGTTTAACTGAACACAAAACTGATACAAAATAAGAACAATGAAAGCATTTAACATGGATAATAACAGCATTTGTGTTATTTATTAATTATTGTGGTTCGAAACAAACTATAGCTCTTAATATTTTGATTGCCTTTGAAAAATCATTATATGAAACTCAAAAGCAAAGGAAATGTCAGTTTTTTCTAATCTTATTTGTTTAATGTTAGGTTCCTTTTCTTTTAGAGCTAAGTCAATAGCGTCTATAGTTCATTAAAATATACCATAAATGCCTAAGTTGAAGGTCTTTCTGATGTAACTGAATTACCCTTAATTACCTGAAAAATAGATTACAAATAGTTGTCTTTATTTAATTGCTTTCACAACAATTTTACAGTACAATTTTCTCTTGTCACTTTGGCATATCGTAATTCTCATCACTGGTGTATGCTGTGTGTTCCCAGTTGAAATTGACTTGCTGGTGCTCATTCTCTACTTGTTATACCTGTCACACATGTGTGTTAATTATGGATTGGCCGGCACAATGACACTGCTCCTTCCTCAGTGATAATTGTCCTG
>JAUKNX010000370.1:0-28052 GCA_030762935.1 Hymenopus coronatus | reverse complement strand
GTTTATTAGCCGATCTTTGTTTTTCCATATGAGGATGTTTTCCCAGGTTGTGAGTTCATTGTGGTCTGACATGGTTTTAAGCAATTTTGGATTTGGATCTAGATTGTGGTTTTCTTTCCAAAAGTGAAATGCTACTGCCGATTTGTCTTCTTGTTTTAATTTTAGGTTTCTAAAGTGCTCTTTGGATCTGATTTTTAAACTTCTTTTGGTTTGTCCTATGTAGAACTTTTCACAATTTGTGCATTTAATTTGACATATTCCTGACCTATTTTCTGGTGGAATTTCATCATTTATTTTTGAATTCAGTAATTTTATGACAGAAAATCTGTTTATTGGAGCCAGGGTGATGTCTTGTTCTTTGAAAAATGAACTCACAACCTGGGAAAACATCCTCATATGGAAAAACAAAGATCAGCTAATAAACTTTGAAATCCCGCCAGTAGACAGCTTAGTTAAGAAGTTCATCATTTCGCCACCAGAGAAGAGAGTACAAGCAAATGCAGCCAGCAATGGTAGTTGGACCCGTGAGGTTGAAAATGAAAGCATAGACTTTCGAAACTAGTCCCTCATAATAACAATGTAAGTGACATAGTGTTAAAAAACCAACTCAACAAATTAATAAAACATATAATTTGACCGTCACTGTTACTAAATTCCTCCAAACATCAATCTCCCCAAGTTTGTTTACAAATACCAGCCCAGTCATCACACCAGTGAAGCTAACAGAATTACATAAAATAATGTTGAAATCAAAAGAACACAGTAACCAAAACACTTAGGCAATAAGATTATCTGGTGATGCCGTTTAGCAGTCTCATTCCCTGGTAAGATAAATATCCAGGAAAATGCCCAAAGGACACACTGATGCAAGTGATCTGTAAATGAGGACAGTAACTGTACAGTGACCAAATGCTGTAGATTGTACTAAAGGATTTGGTGCAAATTACACAATGGTTTTACTACTGGATATATAAAAGTGATTGGACAGTAGTACAAAATTTTCTACAAAACTTGAACACTGCTGTAAAAAATGAAACCTCTCCTGTTCACTTTTGGCCATCAGTGTAAGTAAATTGGCAGTTTCCAAACTCTGTTTAAGTAATTGATGTTTAGGGAACTTTAGTAATAGTAACATTCAAAATACATGAGTATAACCAGCAGTGACAGTCAGACCACCAAAGTTGAAAATGGAAGCAATGGCTTCTGAAATTAGTTCCTCAAAAATAAAAAGAATAAGTGGTAGTGTTAAAAACCAACTCATCAAATATACTTGTACTCTTTAAGTGATTTAGGCTCCATTCATATAGCACTGTACTGCTGTAGGTGAAGATTATGAGAACAACTTTGTTCATCGACTGTCTTATACAATGTAGCTTAGCATCTCAGAAATGTCAAAACATTTGGCTAAATTGTGTTATGTTGTTAGCTGCAAATATTAATTTGAGTTTTATTTCTGGATAGTCTTTATGCTGCAGTTCTCAGCATCCCATTTTATACTGAGCATGAAAGACCACTTAAGTTTTGCTCTGAGGCCTTTATCAGGATATAGGTTTTCTTTGTGCCATAAATCTACAATACAGAACCAAAAAGATTATTTCCCTTTCAAAGCAAGTCATGCTGAGGATTTTTATGCCCAAAAATATCTCTCTTCCTTTGCAGGTGTTTCAACTCATGACCTTGGAAACTAGAGACTATAACCCCACCGCTGAATCCTTGCACTTGACAGGTCGAGTGGTTTTGCTTAAGGTTGGCTATGCTCCCTTTGTAGCATTGCCAGAGTAACTAATAAACAACAACAGCAGATCACAAATTTCTCTATCATGTGTAAAAACGGATATATAAACTATGTACGTAGTAAATGAATGTTGATGAATAATGAAACTAATTTGTTATTATTGACTTTTATTGAAAACAACAATGATATGTAATGCATTTAACATACACACGTATTTACGACAATATTGAACAAAAATGCAAAATAGCTTGTTACAATGAGAGAAAGGTATAACAAAGTGATTTTCACCGGTTTACAATTTTAATGGCTCAATTCCATTCAAGTCTCCCTCGTCATCATTCTCGGAAGTATCATCATCATTATCATTTTCTTCTTCAACAAGACATATCATTAGTGTCCACATTCACTTATGATTCCATCTATTTGCTGCGCTTTTCGTATTATTTTGTGCACATGATTCACTTTCTTCTTTCATGAAGCCGCATCCGCGCTTGCCACACCTTCCGCAAAAGTCTATCCACCTCTAATTGTTAAAGTCTTATGTTCCCTCAAGTACAAGCAAACACCAACAACACTATCAACAATTACAATAAATATAAATAACGAATAATACGTAGCTTGTATAGAACAGTTCAGCACATGTGTTAGGAGTTCACAAACTGAGCATTTGGTTGGAAATAGCCAGATATTGCAACGGTGCGGTGTCTAGATCCATTTCCACTGTCTGACCGACCGACCAGAATGCTCTTTTGTGATTGGTTCAGAAAGTTAAACAGGTAAAGATTTTCATCTGCTTTCTGTAGGTGTACCAACTTAACTATTAACTGTCAAGTGCAAGGATTCAGCGGCGGGGGTATAGTATGTTACCCCTAGACCATAGAGGATGACATTATTGGTTTGGTAACAGATACAATAATACATCGAGAAGCATAAAATTTTAGTTTTCCACCACAACCTCGCAAAATAGATTTCAAAAGATGGTAGATATTGACAGTGAACTGCCACATAGGACTTACCAGTTTAACAAAATATGAATTACCATTTCACAAAACTGATAATTTAACCGTGAATTTTGCAAACAGGATAGCAGTTAAATTCAATTATGCTAATGCTGTACTTGCAATGTAAGATGAATTGGTATCCCATGTTTAGCAAAGGTTTCATTAGCATCATAATTTGTGATGACATTGGCAGATCTTAGTAATCTTCTTCTTCAAATTTAGTACCCTTGTCTATGTAAATAATTAAGGGACCAAACATATCCAGTAACTGACTCACACGACATGAATGTTTTGATACCAAAACTAACTCTCTTGAGTGGCAGATATTCGATTATCCTGGTCTTCTCTTACATAACATCAAGCTTTTATCTATGGTTACATCTCTTTCCTGGAGCACAGATATTTCTAAATTTATCAGATAGGTAGCTCACAATAAACCATACTTTATTCAGTTTGGCTTATGGATGGCTTTCCGCATTATAGGTTGCATTGTTGGTAAAATGTAAATTCCTTTTCAAATTTACAAATCTCAAGAATGGTAGAATCTCTCGAAAAATTAGTGCAGCTAATGTAGCCGTATTGACCAGTACATCAGATATGAGTTTTTTAACAATGCTTTGCAACAATGTTACAACAATAAAGATACAAATTTCATCAATTGTTGTTTCCTTCCATGCCAGGACATTTGTTTGTGTCGCATAGTTGTCTCGGTAACCAAAATTTGCATGAATCAATCATCAATGAAGTGTCTAAAATAGAGCATGACATCCTCAAAACAGGGTTCAACATTCATTTCAGATTTACCTGTAAAAGGAAATCATGTTGCAGCAGGTGGCAGTGGCCTAGAAGGATCTATTTTGCACAACACTCTGGAACTCGCAATGTAATTCTCAGATGAAAATGATTCATCACTTTCTTCTCCTAAATTCTCCTCATAGCTATCTCAGAACTCCTAGACCCACTAAATTCAGTAATTAACTGTTCTTCACTCTCCATAAGGGTGAGAATGTAACACGTAAGAACCTGAAAGAACAGATTGTAACAGGGACCTCTGGCATGAATAAAATATGCAGAAATATACCAACAAACTGGCTGATTCAGACACACCTATTGTCAGAAATATACATTCAAAATATCAGACTACAGCAACATCTAGAAAAAAAACATTTTAAAAAAAACTTTTAAAATATATGTTGGTCAGAAATGATAAACCTGTGTATACCCGGCATTTTATTATTTTGTCAAAATTAAAAACACTTGTGTACTTGGTGTTTTAAGAGGTTAAATAGCTTGGAAGTAGATAACATTAGCACTAAAAATTTTCCATGTACAGAAAACTCCGTATGATAAGCAGGTGCCCATAGCATGGTTTAGATGATCTTGGAACAAAATTAAGTTTTATAAATTCTGCTTACCATTGTGTGCGTAAAAATACTGGAATTCTTTCATTGGAACCTCGGTCTGAATCAAGACAGCGAACTGTGTATGTTTTGAAGGAAGAATGGTCCTTGTAGGTCAGTGTGTTTCCTTCAACAAAAAGGTGCTGCCAGTAACCATGTACCCACGGTGGAAACCTAAGAAATTGACATAAAAATATGAGAATGAGCAGCCAGTAACCATGTGCCCAGGTTGGAAATCTAAGAAACTGATATAAAAATATAAGGGATAAATTATAAAAACTGTATTTTTTATTTGAATATTGGTAACCTATTTGTTAACTTTATTTTAAATCACCTGAAACGTATGATTCATTGTGAACAGTTTGTTTTTAACACATAATTACCAGATTTGTTTTTAATAGAATACAGTTTAGTAAAGTCAAGTGAGCAAATTCATGGAAAACCTGCATTCTTGCAGGTGATTATGAGAAGTGAGGCAAATTTTGTGAAGGAAACTTCTAGGACTAGGTTTACGATGCCTCCCCAGCATTTGTCAGTTACGAGGGGTGTTAAATAAAGACTGGTATTAACGTTCATACAGCAATTTATCAAAAATTATTCATACAGACATTTGGCCCCTCAATGCAATGCTCTTGTTCCATCTCCTTTACTATTCCAGAAGATATGCAGGTATCCTCTTCAGGGTCACCTTTGAAACTTTCACTGCCTTAGTCTCAACAAACTTGTGTCACAGAAAGATCAGTTGGGAGATTAGAAATACCTTTTTGTGCCAGGTACATAAGGCTTGGGATTGTCATAATGAAGCTTCCAACAGCTTTATACATAAAACATTTAGTGCATAAAAAATTTTAATGAGCTATGTTAGATCCTTATTAAGATATTTTTTTGTTGTTCATGATTATTCACTTTTTGATAAAGCTCTATATAGAAATATGCAAAAGGTTTGTTCTATTTGTTCAAAAGTGGCATTACTTGTACCCAAAGAGGGGTAAGTTTTTTTCAAAATTTGTATTATTTTTAATGCAATTTTAATAACTGTCAAGAATAAATTTTAAGAAGAGCCATTTATTTTAGCTTATATTATTAATATACTTACACTCATAAATACAAAGAAGCAAATTAACCAGACACCATTTTCATATTGATCCATATCTAACATATGTTTATATCAATAATATATAAATGTAATACATAAAAAAGAGGTAAAACACTAGACATGGGTGCGACATCAATATACACAATTTATATAGTTATACCTACAAACAAACATCAAAGCTCAAAGCATTGATCTACACACTTCAGTACTGAAATAAAATGAGCATTTAATACCTATCTTAGGGTATTTAACTGTCAAATGAAAAAAATATAAATGAGGTATGTCAAGCAAAAACCTTAGTTTAGCATGCTGTTTCCTACTTTCTTCATTAATTTACAATAATATACTGGTTACATTTTACTGAAAGTTACTTAAGTGCAATACTGACATTTTGCACTATTATCGGATAAGTAGCTAGAATCTGGTGATATTTCAATTTTAGGTTTCATTCATAACTGGATTGGCATCCTTTTTTGTAGTCACAGGAGTTCACAAACATTATATGCCAACTGTTTTATCACCAAATATGAGCATGAGCATATTAGATGTTGCCTCCAGGTAAAGATATACATGCCCATACCTACATTTACGTTAACAATTGCACACGCAAATAATGCAGAAGCAAGGCTTTTTTTTAAATCACAAAATCTTACTTTTGCTCAAAATTTAGGTTGATTCATTCATTATGGGTGAGAGGTAAGATGACATTTCTCATTATCTAAATAATGTGTAATAATGAAAATTTGGACAGACGGTACACATATAACTTACAAAGGCATACAATAAATTTAAAATTGTAGCAAATACGAGGATTGGAGAAAACTAAGATGATAGGAGTAGTTTTTAGGCAAACCAAGGGATAAATGCCTAAGGAGCTTAAAAAAGGAGCAAGAGATCAGGCATGTCATTTATGGACGCTCTTTAACTGTTTTGGTTCTCAGCGTCCCATTCTAAATTGGGCGTGAAAGAACGCTCAATTTTGCTCAGAGGCCTCTCTATCAGGCTTGAGGTTTTTTTACGTGCCGTAAATCTACAACACAGGACCAACGGCTTTACTTCCCTTCTGAAGGAAGCCATGCTAAGGATTTTTACGCCCGAAAAAATCCATCGTCCTCTGCCGGGTTTGAACCCGCAACCTTGGGTATATGAAGTCAGCATGGTGAACATTACACAGGAAATTGAGACACACATTAGCTCTATAATATGGGGTTAAGATATGGAAAAGCTAAGCTTTAGTTACACTAGGTTGTATGTATTTATTTGTAATTGTATAGGTATACTTTTTGAAGATAAACTCTAAGAACTGGCTGGAGTAAGTGAAGGTCTTGGTTTCAAGTTCCATAAAACAACCAATCCACTTGGGATTTTTTATGGTTTATCTCAAGTAAATAGGCATACTCAAGTGGCATGACCCAGTCTTGGATTTATACCACACACAATGACCAATCAATTTGGTCTTTATTTACTTTTCCAGTAAATAAAGAAGCTATTGGAAGTGACAACCAACCAGAATTTTAAGTGCTGCACCCTTATAATTTCATGATAAACTGTTATTTGATTAGAATGGGAATGTTTACAAAAAAGGAAAGTATGCCATTACTTGCAAATTTTAATAAATATGGATGAAAACTCGATTTTCCCAAAAACATGCAATTATATGTTATTTAAGAGTATACCAGTGACCTCGTAAAGTTGAGAACAGTAAAGAATACTGCTGATGGAAAAATGCATTTAGAACTATGCATTTTTTGCAACCAAATCTGGGCTCTGCTTTTATCAGCTATCACTCAATACCGGAAATTCAGCCTAACAATTGGTGACAAGGAATACCACCGCTCCTATATTATTTACATCAGTTATGTAGAGAATATAGTGAAATAGGGGTTCGGGTTTGGTTTTTCTAGTTTTAGACAATGAAGACCTTAAGGGTTTGGAAATTTTGTGCAGTATATTATGGCCAGACCTATATCTGGCAAAATAATTCCAATCTTTCTTCTGATTTCTCAAGTTACAGATAGGCAAGTAATGTTTTAATAAATAAAATCAGTGCTTCTCTATTAGGTTACATTTTGATAAAGTTATAAATATAAAGGCATGTCAAGAAAATTGACCAAAGCACACAATTGTAACAATTCTTGGAGCAATATTACCTACTTAATATTTAAACAGTTGTGGGCTATATGTATTGGTTAGCACTTGCTTTTCATTCAATTTGTATCTCTGTTCAATGGATAAGCAAGTGTTGAAGGGCCAACTTGACAAGGTTTTTAAAAGTCATGGTTCAATTAAGTGAATATTTTTTCAAGAATTAATGTTTAACACTTCAATACCTCAGATTTTCAAAATCCAAACTTACTAGTCAAAGAGTAAGGAACATTGCTTTACTAGATTTTTCTAACTGTATGAGTTAAGTAAAACAATAATCTGTCATAATTGTCATAATTCAAATATGATTCATTTTCATTTTTGCAAAACATCTCAATTTTGAAATCTGAAAGATTAAAAGATTGATACATATGAATATAAACTGATGATAACCAAAGGATATGTTTGGTTAAGTTAGCCCTAAATAAGCATAATGATGACAACTATAACGAAAACAGTAATAACAACAATATTAATATTGTTACCGCTAACCCTAAAGATTAGCAAACATCAGCCAACGTGCTTCTGAGTCAAAATCAGCTTTTCTCCAAAATACGTCTTGGCAGCTGATGATATTCATATTTCCAGCACAAAATAACCATTAGAATTAGATTTTCATCGGCAGCACAAGATATGGGAATGATTAAAAAATTGAGCTTCAAAGTGTATATTACAATTAATTGTGGCAGTAAATTCTGTTCCAGTTAATGTAGGCCTAAATGAAGGATAATATAAACAATTTTATTGTTTGACCTATAAAGATTAAAGCAATTCTGACTTGAAATATTACAGCTTGCATCCTTGTTAGCAACTTGCATTGAAAAGAAAATGCCTAAATTGGAGTATTAATTCTGCTTCTAATAGAAAGCACGACATATGTAACACCAGCTGACTACTACGCTAGACAGTAGTACCATCTTGTGTGTCCAACCATTCCTATGTTATATCACCAGAGTTCCTGGTAGTGGTACTGAACAGTACTTGATATTATCTAGTGATTCAAGATGAAATGTTGGCCACCCTGATATGTAGCATCAGCCATCTTTGTGTTTTGGTTATCCAAATTAAGACATGTTCCCTATACTCTCTTCCTCCACACTAAATAGCAGGTAGATATAAGTAATGTTGTGTTACCTGCAGTTGCTAGTCTCCACATGCATTGGCCATCCTTGAGCAGGCATTACACTCATACTCAAGAGTTTCAAACCCTGAAGTTGCACTTCTGAAATTGGAATTCCAGGTATAATAGCTGGAGAAGGCCATCAGTACCTGTCCCGTTCCTGCTTCTTCATGGTAAAGCTGCAGAAAAATAAAATATGGTATGAACATTCTGGAACACTTATATGCTCAAACAAAATTGTAAGGCAGAGGAGGATCCAAGATTACTTTAAAGAGTGGCTAACATATTTCAAAAGATACCTTATGAACGAGCATAATGAGTCAATAATAGGGCCTATATTACGATTTCTGGTTTAGGTTGGATATTAACTGGGGCTTGGTGCTAATTCTCATATTATGACTCTTGGTTAACACCTAACAAGAGTAATTTTTAGCAGTAACTAATTCCCACCTCAGGTAGCAGTTAGGGTAACCACACAAAACTGCAGTACCTTTTGCCTTGAATTATAGTTCATAGTGATTCCATGGTTAAATATTCATATAACATGATAAAAGCAGAGTAAAACAGACATCAAAAGAATAAAATCTGGGTTTGGGATGAGAATGGGTTTTGTAAACTTTATAAGATTGCACACAGTTGCACTTGTTCCTATTATATTTGTATGCATCATAAAAATATAATACTTTATTGCCATTATACTTTGGATCTTGGTTAGCTAATGATTTTATTTTATTTTTTAATGTGCATACAGTAATATTTACTTAAACGCAACACAACAGATGCTAACCAGATGTTCACAAAAGCATCCAACCTATTTTTAGGTAATCTTTACAAAATAAATCAAAAGCAAAACTTAACCTTATATTACAAAATGTCTTATTTTTTTAATAACCTATAGAAGTTGAAAGGAAAAATCTGTATATGCAATACTCCAAAATCACTAAAGATATTTGCATACTAATCTACAAAGGCATATGAAAATGGCAAAATCCTACATAGCATAGGCTTTACATTTTTGTTTGAATGTGGGGTTTTCCTCTAAACATAAGTATTTATTAATAACTTCATTCAATTAACTTACACAGAGCACGTTGACAGCGAACATGCTATGATTAATATTATTTTGAAATGCTTCAACCTAGAGAAAGCTCTTCTTCCTTTTGTAACAATGCCGAGAATGAAGTGCTGAGTTATTGCGCATATACATAATAGAAATAAGATATCAAAAAAATTAATTTCAGGAGAGGGATTAGGAAATAATTCAGGTTAACAAATACTGCACTATGGCTTTGGTTCCCAACAATTTCTAGTAGCATCACATTCTTTTTTTGAGTTTACAGTCTTTTTGTAACTTTAGTTTATTGAACCAGTAGCTATAACATACAGAGTGATTTATGTAGAACTGACACATTTCTTTCTTTAATTATTCTGTTGGAAATTCATTCAATTACCCAATTTTAGCACCAAATTAAGCACAATGTTCTGGAGTTTCGACTCCTTGTCACAAGATGTGCAGATGTTTATGTTTTATTCCTAATTGCATTGTTCACAGCTGTTTCGACATTTTGTTCTTGTAGTCAACGTGAAAATGCAGTACACATTAAATCGACTCTTCCTTGTGAAGCAATACTGGATTACATCGCTTGTTTGCCATACATCAAATGAATCCATGAACCTAATTGCAAGTTTCTTTGACGACCGGATAATTTTCAGGAACCTGTGGCCACGGAGATCTCCGGATTTGACATTGCCAGACTTCTTTCTATGGGGTTACTTAAAAGACACGGTTTATGCCACATGTCCCCAGACATTGGATGATCTGAAGCACAACATCACAAAGGAGATTCAAGCTAATGACAACAGAGTCCTCCGAGTGGACAGTAACATGGAATGATGTGTTGAGTTGTGCCTTATGCAGGATGGAGGACATTTTCAACATTTGCTATAGAGGTAAATAATCATTATTACTATATCCTGGTTCCACACTTAAACTACCACTAAAGCTATTTAGGTATTAGTTTTTTCACTTTTACTCACCGTAACATTTTATTACTAACTTTTAAAAACATATATTGTTTATTTTTGGACTTTAAATTTCAACAAAGTATGCGATTTACATTAAAATATACCAAAAGTATTCGTTTGCTTAACTTTTTTAAAACAATTTCTATTGTTTCACTAGCTATCAGACAGGTGGTGTCTAAATCGCTCATAGTTGACGTTCATGTTGCAAAATTCAGAACTACCAATATTTGAAAACTACTTATCACTGGCCATTAAAAGGTTGTGGAACCATCATTGGTGGCTTGCTATTAGATCACTAGAGTCACTTTATAATTGATTTTAAGGCATAAGCTGTCCTTTTTTACATATGACGATGATTTACAACATTTTTACATAAAATACCGCGATGTGCTATCCTGCCGATTCTAAAAGTGATTCTGTGTTTTTAGAGTCCTGAATCCATTATTGTTGTGTAAATACGTGATTTTTTGAGTAACTTGTTTTTAGTAGTTTTCAGTGGTATCACCAAAGTATACAAACGAAGCGAGCATGTGCTGTAATAGGTTTAGGTTAGTGTGTGTGTAAATATCCTGATTTTCATGTACTTTGGTTTTAATAATTGTTACTGATGTCACCAAATTGTGTGAGCGGAGCGAGTATGCGCTGTCTTAGCTTTAGTTCAGTGTATTAAATAGACTACTTAGTTTTCGTCTACTTTGGTTTTAATCATTTTGATTGTTTCAACCAAAGCATGCGAGCGAAGGAAGCATTAGGTGTGTTAGGTTTAGATTAGTGTGTATCAATAAACTGACTTTCCTGTACATTGGTTTTAATAATTTCCACCGGTTTCACCAAATGTGCTTTAGCACTCCATTGTTAATGTGTGAGTGTTGGTGACTTTTGAGCTTCACTTTTTTTTTTCTTTCTTGTTTGGTGACTTTATCTACGTTGATTTCATTGTTTCTAGACCATAAATACTTACTTCCCGCCTAGCAACAGCTGTTAAATCTTCCCCTTCCATGATAATTTTCGTGAATTTTGCCATTTAAGAAAGAGTATTTTAAGGGTAGGAGCGGTAGGATATTCCAATTCTAGATGAAAACATATTAGCTTCTTGATGTTCTGAAGTGGATTACAAGGTTAGTTTCAATTCTTAAGGATATATTTATTTAATGGTACTATTGTATAGCTTTACCAAATAATCTCCCAAAATTCCTCTACAATTTAGGTATAATAAGTTGTCGTTAGCATAACAGGTTTTGAAGCAATTAATGAAAGAAATGTGTCAGCTCTATATAAATCATCCTGTATTAACATATATAATTAAAAACAGTGGAATTTCTCGATTCATGAATTTGAGAAGAAAATGTAAATTTGAAAAATAGGCATGACAACATGTATTAAGGTGAGGTATACCTATAAAATGGAATTTAAGTCACGAATAACCATGAATCTTCAAAATGTTGCTGTTATTCGTGAATTTCAGCTGCTATCAGCGAAATCTTGCTGATGTACCTGAGCAATTTTGACAATTTTTAATGAAACAAAAATTAATATTTTACATTTTAATACATTTAAGGTAATGCTTTTATTCATTACCTACTGGAATGCAAGAGAGTGAATGGCCAACAAGTCACTGCCAACTGCTCAAAATTAGATACCAACTAACATTTAAGGCAATTTCAAAACTTGCAATTTCCCACTAGTTTCAAAGATGGAACATGATAACTTGAAAGTTTATACTTTTAATCCAGAGAGTCCATTTCATGAAAAGTATATGTGAGTGAGAAAATAGTTTGTTCCAAACAGTCGTTTGATATAAATGAAGCTCTATGAATGACTAAAGTTCACAATTTATTTTAAATATGATAGTTTCTGACTGCAGAGGGCCATTTTATTACCCAATTTCAGTACACAAGCAGGGTTTGCATATACAGATGTTTTGAGTGGAAACTGATCTAAGACACAAATTGTACATCATAATCTGCGAGAAAACACAAGACCAGAGGCAGTTGAGTGGTGGC
Organism: Hymenopus coronatus; assembly: GCA_030762935.1. Classification (NCBI taxonomy): domain Eukaryota; kingdom Metazoa; phylum Arthropoda; class Insecta; order Mantodea; family Hymenopodidae; genus Hymenopus; species Hymenopus coronatus. The sequence goes on along the minus strand of JAUKNX010000370.1, from coordinate 15,527 downwards.
AGAACACTCCATGAAAACAGAAGTGCTAATTCGTTAAACAGAAGCAAGTGAATTGAAAGAAACTGGATGGTATTAAAAAGCACATCGCAATCAAAGTTTGCGAGGAAGCATCAAAGACATGTAAGAGGCAATCTACAATGTTTGAAAGTGCCAACTATGCAAACATAGTAAAGGTAAGTTATTTATGGCTCTGTCTATGCTGGGATTACAATAAACTTAACGTAATGGGACATAATGAACAGAAAGCGGATTTAAATGGTGCTATAATTTTTGCACCAACAAGACTATATTCAGGTTATTAAACAAAACAGTAAAGGAAACTAAATATAACTTGATCAAATAATAAGTATTATATTTTGGGTGAAATTCTATGACAATTTTCCAGACTGAGATTAAGAGAAGAGGTATGCTTCTCAAGAGTTTGTTAAGCGGAAGGGTTTACGGGTAGGATTATTCCCAATTCCTGTGCCAACTAGGTGCAATTTGTGGTTGGGAACCATAGACAGGTTAGCAATAATTTTGAGTCACTATTTGAATTCCTAAGGTTACAGATAGCAGAGTCCTACAGTGGTGCTGCTTTATTTTTTCACATTAGTGAAGATGATTTGAAAAACCTCCATCCGCAGACACTATTTATGCAATCCTATCAATGCACTTGAAGCCACTTTTGTTAAGTATAGAGACCTTATCCAAACCAGTTACCACTGAAGTTTATCCAAAGCTTAACAACCTGAAGCAGCATTTACAAGACCCTGGTAAAGGAACTCAGTGATAAGTGAAAGCAAACATAAATCAGTTGCAAAATGTTGAGAAGGATAGTTACAGAACAAATAAAAACTGCAACAATACATATGCTGACTAAGCTTGAAAAACTCATGATGGGGGGATCCAGTTTGAAATTTCCTTGAACCTGTTTCACACATATTTTCCCATCTGGACATTTTAAGTACTTCAGCGATGGAACAAAACCTGAGGCCCTTTATAAAGAAGACACCAATGTTGAATATTTCAATGGATTTGGTGATGCATGCATGTGTTAACTAAAACAGTATCCCAGATATCTCCATAGTTGAAGCACTAGAGAATATGAGGGAAGATCATCCAGAATTTCTTAAGGTTGCACTCCGAGCTCTGTGGTTTCCAATTTAAGTGTGAATTGTGAATGCTTCTTTTCTCAATTTTCATGTGTACTGTCAAATCATAGGACAAATTTAACATTGACCAATTTAGAACTAATGTATGTCTATATCTGTGAATGTACCAAGTAAATCAAAAGCATGATCAACAGCTTTCTTAGCTTGCTATCATTTAACTTCCATTCTCTCTTAAATTTATTCAATTCAAATATATAAAACAAACTTAATAATTAAACAATTCTATTAATTTCGAATTAGGTAAATATTTTGCTCACCTGTTTATTAAAAACATGGTTTCTTGATATATTTAAGAGATCTAGTGAAATTCAGAATGACCTCATTTACTCATTTAGACAGTGCCCTAGCACCTTTCTAATCCTAAATCAGTGTGTAAATCCAGTATAGAAGTAATTTTGGGGGTTCTATTCCAGATTTTCCACTGTTTTTATTATTATATACAATATGTTGCTTCCTACATAACTGATTATACTTGTGGATATTGTCTCTTTCCATAACATTAACACCTGGTAGAAAATAAGTACAATGCTTATACATCAGGTAAACCATTTCATTCCTTCCCTATTCAGTTTTGAATGTTTTAACAGTATTATTAATACAATGCATATTAGTATACATTAGAATCAAGACAGACAACCTTCTTTGTTACCAGTGTGTTCCCATATATGCAGAATTTAATTTTCCATTAATCTAAATAAACTAAGAGTGAAATTCCAGTTAAATTAATACTCATCCCAATCTGTTTTTATACAGGTTGTATATAAATGAAAATCGGGATTTTAACTCTTTATAATATTTATTACATTCAACTTACAATTATGAATGATATGTCAAATGAAAAAGCAACTCAAACAGTTTTACCAAGAAGCTTCAATGTGACTACCCATTGTCCCATGGCACACATCAAGTCTATAGCCGAGTTCTTCCCAAACGTTGATAAGCGTCTATTCAGTAATTGTAGCAACAGCTGCTTCAATCCGGTTTCTTAATTCAGGGAGGTCAGCTGGTAGCAGAGCCACGTACACACAATCCTTGATGCAGCCCCAAAGATAAAAATTGCATGGTGTTAGGTCAGGAGAACGTGGAGGCCATGCATAGAACTGAAGACAACACGATCCATAAAATCGTCATGAAACATGTCGTTTGCGAATTTGGCACGTAATCCGTGGTCTGTCAGCTTTAGAGCCAGTAATAACTGTAAACGGTAAGGACGTAGCTGTAAGCATTTTCTTATAACTTTCCAAACAGTCGACACAGGAACTTGTAATTCACGACTAGCCTTAAGGGCTGATTTCTTTGGGCTACAAGTGAACGACTCTCACTCGCTTAACAACAGTCTCTTCACTTACTCCTGGTCGTCCCGTGCTCTTCCCTTTACAAAGGCAGCCAGTATCTTCAAGCTGATTATACCATCTACGAATGTTTTTATCACTAGGAGGATCACAACCGAACTTACTACGGAACGCACGTTGCACAGTAACTACAGATTTGGTCTTTGCAAACTGCAAAACACAAGATGCTTTCTGTTTACTAGTCGCCATCTTTGCTACTACCGCTGTCAAGCGGATTGCGGCAGAAACATTGCACGCACATGCGCACTTGTGCCAACAAACAAAATTGTTTGAGTTGCTTTTTCATTTGACATTATCATTTATAACTGTAAGTTGAATGTAATAAATATTATAAAAAATTAAAACCCTGATATTCATTTATATACATCCTGTATTATAGTACACGAACATCTATCTTATTTTACACTGCCTCCAAGAACTACATTAACAACCAAATATTACTTTTTAAATATCCTCAAATGAATTTGACTTACTCCAAACTTATGTAAACCAAACTAATCGCATAACTTGTATACAAATATCTTAATGCTTAGAAATATGCACTATCCTATATAAATTATAATATTACCAGCACATACACTCTCTACATTCCTGAATGCATACGGCCTAGTATTAAACTATCTTATATAATCTATATTAATCAAGAAAGCCCTTTATACCACTCTAATAAATCAGATAGCCGGCTCAAGAAAATTATAGCAGAGAGTTTATTTTAAACATCTGAAGCTACAACTTTCCACATATGTAGGTGGCATGAAATCACATGTGAAAACATTACCAACCATACAAAAGTGTTAACAAACTTATGGTTACCTAGTATTATTAACACAGGGCACCACGTTTAACCAACAGTTTGCAATAACCACAGGTTGGCAAACATTAACTTTTAACCAGAGGTCATAATGAAAATGTCCATAGAGTATTTTCATTTGTAAATTTCTAAACATCATATAGGTGTGAACCACAAATTATTCTTTGGATGAAAACACTAATTTAAATTTTGAGAAAACTTATATGATGGTTTATAAAATAAGGATACCCCTTAAATATAATAATATGTGTTAATGTAAGTTACTGTTACAGGTATATTTGTGGAGTTGGTTTTAACACTATGCCACTTATACTTGTTATTTATGAGGGAAGCTGTTTTGGAAGTCATTATTTCCATTACTATCAACCTCAGAGTTTGACTGTTGCTGCCGTTACCGTTGGCAGTGGTACAAACTTTTTCACTAAGCTGTCAACTGGCAGGATTTCAAAGTTTATTAAGTGGTTTTATAGTATACAACATTGTTCCAAAATCCTCATAATTTCAAGTAATTAGTGTAGACCAACAAGTCGTGGGGAATTCAAAAGTGCCAGTAAGCAAACACATGGTAGGGAACAAAGAAGACTAGAGTGAAATATAATATATGTAATAAGCTTTAAAGCACTCACTGCACATCTGTAGCGTGGTCGACATTCTGCACCTTGCCGTATATCAAGGAGGGCCAGATATCTTTCATTGTGAGGTCCTTGCCAGTCTCCCAAACATTGGAATGTCACATCTATATTACAAAAATTCAGAATTTGCTTTATTTCAATTTAAAACCAATGTTGCTGTAAAACATTTTGCTTAAAACCTAGTCTGTAACTTCCAGAAGTTAGAACAATTTGTATGCATTTCTTTTACAAATGGAAAATACAGATCACAGCATGCATAAGCAGGACTCTATGGTTCTATGGGCCCTTAAGGAAAGTATTAAGATAGTACTGAAGAACTGTGTATTGTATAAAAATTTGAGTCAGATTGAAATTAAGACAAAGAGGGAAGAATAGGGATGACTGCAATAGCGGGCAGTTTAAAAAAATTCTGATTTAGTTAAGTTCATGTCATCCAAACCTTCTATACCACCAAGTGCTTCATACATGTCAATTTTATCCAGCTATTTTGTGCTTTTAATAATAGCTCTACACTACAATGTTTTTACGCATTAAGAAAAAAGGTGAAACCAGATTTGAAAAACCCAATGTCAAAGCTGAAACTCAAAATATGAATCTCCAACTATACGTGCCAAAGCACTATTTTTCATTTTATACCCTCCTATTAATACAATGGTCATATTGGTGGACTTTTCATTGAGAACATAAAGCCTATCAGCAATAGTGTCAAGTTTCATTGGAAAAAAAAAAAAAACACACACACACAAACTCTCTCTCTTATTTCTAGACTCTGGGAGGATAAGGAATAATCTTAGCTGGGGAAAAATTCCCACTTGAATCAGGAATTGAGCTGCAGACTCCTTACACAGTAGGCAATTGTTCTACTGATCGAGTTATGGGGCTAGCTGAGCCTCTGACTGTGTGAATTACCATACGAAGTTACCAGTTGCAATTACCTTTGAGAACTCTACAAAATTAAGTCATAGTAATTCTTACTGATAGTACATAACTGAATGTTTGATGATATTAACATAACAGCATAAGCTTTGAAATAATTAAAGAGATGTACTGAGCTCCTATTTTGATTAGTGATTTGTTAACAATGTGGTTTCAAACATTAATGCAATTCCGGATTTGCTCATAACCTTGTGCTAACACCCATTTCTTTAAGTGACTTGAATAACAATGATGTTCACCATGGCTTGGTTGCCATTTTTCTAGAGTATGCACATTATAAATAGCACTTGTTATTTTCAGCATTTAAAGACATAAATTCCCCTTTCTTTTTTTTTCAAGCACGACAACCTCTTTTAATATTTTACATAATCTTAAAGATTTATGGGGATACTTCTATCAGATGAGATTTATTTACTTATATGTTGCTCATAATGGTAGTTCAAGTAATTACAGAAACAAAGATTAAAAGCCACAGTCTGAGTCCTGGCCATGACATTACATGTTTAAAGTAAAAAAAAAAAAAAAAAACTGTTCATCTTAGTCCAAAAATAACTAGCATGGAAAAAATAACTATTGAAAGTGCAAATTAACCTTAATAGTAGTTAACTTAAATTAAAAGCATTTTAACTTTTCTAGTCACTTTTGAGGTAGTAAGAAGGCTCTAATATTGGAGATTGCCTTGAAGGTTTACTGCAACATTTGCACCAGGTGAGAAGGTTTAATGTGTGCAAGGGCATCTTGCCATGATAATTTTAAGTTTTAAGCACTTCGGCACAGAGTGTTAAGAATCCACAGCTAGAATTAAGCTGTGGCATGGTACTTTGGAAGTCTGATCTCACCTTTCAGAAATCTTATTTTGTACTTGCACATTGATATATGAAAGGAATTAATTGATGAGTAAAATATAGATTACCATGATCTTCAAAGGAACAGCATCGAAAAAGAAGATTCAATCCAGAGCCAGAGGGACAGCTGTCCAATTCTGATACAGGATTTGGACACTCTGTCTTGCTTTCAGATCCATCATTAACATTGTAAACAAATGTGAAGCGACCGCTGATGGGGCAGTATACACGCTGGATATCTTCTCCTAAGTCTTTTGTTTCTGAAAAAAGCAATATGCATCGTAAGTTATTTTATTCAGCTATAGGATTCTGAATGTTAACACATTCCACTACAATTTACTCTAAAATTACATACGGAAAACTCTTCTGGGGAGTACAAATCTATCTAATCTAATGTACTACCTTTACCATGCATATATATTTTAGAAATTGTGTAACCAAGGTTGTTTCACAAAAAATAAGGACTATCATTCATGCAATACCAGAATAGTTGAATCAATTCATTTTCAGCAGCACAGACTCTCTTGGAGCATTAATAGTGTAGTGCACAAAGGACTGACTCTGTACAAAAAATTAACTAAAACATTCAAAATCTTACCAAAATGAGTTTCAAGTCTAAAGTACGTAAATTGCTGTCAACATATAAATTCTACAGTGTTAATGAATTTATGAATTTAAACCACTGTTATTAGTCTGAAGTTTTGTTGTCCTCTTGTTTGTTTTTCATAATTTTATACATATTACAATGCTAAGGGTTTAATAATTGTAAACCTCTGTTATTTATTATTTGGGCAATAGATTTTGTATGTATATTTATTATTTATGTCATTCTTTTTCTTCCTCATCTCTTTTTAGGACAAAATCATATATATATTCTATATATCACCACTGCAGCCACCACCAACACTACATTTATGGGTGAAATCTGCTCCAATGATGAGTGACTGTACATTGGCAACTAGAAAGTTATACAGAAATTTTCAGTTTAGTGCTAGGTCAAGTCTTAAAGGTGATCTACATGTTTTAGTATGCATGCCATTTGTAGCGCAAATCAGATACTTTTCAATCAGATACTTCCCCCCCAGGGAATGTCGCATTGTCGTGGCGGGGGGGCCCAGTACCCGGTGAGTCAGACGGGTAGTTATGTGAGCGTTAGCTACTAGCTACCAAGAGACGAGGGGAAGCTAAGAACATTCCACAACACTAACCCAAGCAATGGATAAAACACATTTTGGATTTATTACCCCAGGTGGTACTCCAGGTAAACTGGACAATCCACCCTCTTCGGAGGCTGACTCCATGGATTCTGGGGGGAGTCATCAACTGCTTGAGGGAGATGTGTTTAGAAAGAGTGCATTGATTCAACGCTCGCCTACAGCAAAACAAGTAGTGCACTTACACACAGGAGAAGAGGAACTAAAGAAGATACTGAATGAGATTCAGCGCCAAAATGAAGAATTAAAAAATGAAATAAAAGCTCTTAGACTCGAAAATCAAGAACTTAGAAAAAATATGGACAAAGCAAAGCAGAATTCTACGGATGCCAATATGGAACCTATAAGAGTAGAGCAAAAGAGAATGAAAACAACTAGTGAGAAAGAAGAAATTATAGAAAAAGCAGGTTCTAGAGATATGTTAGATTACTGTACAGATGAGGAAGATTTGGCCAGAGAAACAGGGTGGATATTACAGAGGAAAAACAAGAAACGAAAAGCTGAAACATACCCAGTAATAGAAACGGGAAAACCAGGAAAAAATGGGAAAAAGTTAAAAAACAGAAGCACTGAAAGCAAAACAAATAACATGAAGGAGGGGAAAAAAGCTCCCTACAAGGAACACCAGCCTCCACCTATTAACATATATGATATAGCAGATTATTAAAAAATTAAGGCATTATTAAAGCCAGTGCTAGGAAAAGAATATAAAGTTACATCATTAAATAATAATGTATGGAAGATCAATACTATGAACTCTGATAGCTATAGGGCTCTAGCCAAGAAATTAAACACAGAAAAAATCAATTGGCAGACTTATGAAAATAAAAATGATAGACCAATCAGAGTTATGGCAAGAGGATTGCATGCTTCATGCCCAAAAGAAGATATAATAGAAGAATTAAATGAAAGAGGTTTTAAAATTAAAGATGTTGTAAATATTCTTAAGAAAGAAAGGTATAAAAATAGGAATGGGGAGCAAGAAGTAGTTAGACAAGGATTGCCACTATTTATGCTTACCTTTGATAATAAGGAGAATATTACAGATATATATAATATTAAGACAATTTTGAATGTGGTTGTCAAAATTGAGCCTTTGAGAAAGAATACTAATTTGATACCACAATGCAAGAAATGCCAAGGCTTTAACCATACCCAGGCCTATTGCCAAAAAGAACCACGCTGTGTGAAATGTGCAGGAAAGCACTTTACTAAAGATTGTAAAATAAGCAAAACTGCACATCCAAAATGTGTTAATTGCAGAGAAAAACATCCTGCAAATTATCGTGGATGCGAAGTAGCTAAGGAGCTGCAAAACAGGAGGAACGAAACAATGAAAAATCAAAGACAGATTCATAGGACTCGAGGGAATTGTAACTTAGATATGGTTCTAGAAGAAAGTGAAGTAATAGTGGATGAACCTAATAGAGAACAGAACAATTATGCAGCAGCAACATGTAATAGTAAAGCTGAATTTCCAACTGTTGATAAAGCTATAATACGCATCCTAGAAATACTGGACGAGCAGAAATATACCAACAAACTGATTTATGATAGATTAAGAGAGCTTGAAGCTAGACTTAACAAAATTAAATAAAATGGCACACACACATAGAATATTATCATGGAATGCAAACGGTTTACAACAGCGTATTCAGGAGTTGGAACTGTTCCTGAAAAGCAAGAAAATAGATATTTGCTTAATATCCGAAACGCATTTGGCTAAACAATCATATGTTAGAATAAGAGGTTATGACATCTACCGTTCAGACCATCCATCTGATAAAGCAAGAGGGGGCTCTGCAGTAATAATTAAAAGTTGCATTAAACACTACGAAGAAAGTAAAATAGAAACCGAAGAAATGCAAGTGATAACTATCACTATCCAAGTTAAAACTAAGTCTTTTGATGTTTCTGCAATATATTGTCCTCCAAGGTATAATCTAAAAGAAGAGGATTATATCAACCTCTTTAAGACTTTAGGAAATAACTTTATTATTGGAGGTGATTATAATGCCAAACATTCTCATTGGGGATCAAGAATAATTACTACTAAAGGAAGGGAGCTGTATAGGGCAGCTATTAAAACAAAGTGCCAATTCCATTCAACTGGAAAACCTACATATTGGCCGACAGATGAAAACAGAACACCAGATTTAATTGATTTTTTCATAACGAAGGGTATCTCTAACAATTATGTGCACGTAAATGAGGATTATGATATTTCATCAGATCATTCCCCTATCATATTAACAGTAAGTGATAATATAATAATAAAGGATAGCCCCCCAAGACTAATTAATAATAAAACAAATTGGGAAGGGTTCAAAAATGAATTAGAGAGCGCTATCGAACTTAATGTTCCTTTAAAAACACCAAAACAGTTGGAAGCAGAGATAGATCTCTTTGTTACTAATATTCAACCATACTCCGGAAAAAAGTAGGAATAACATTAATGATATCTCCTATCCAATGGAAGTGAAGGAGTTAATTAGTGAAAAAAGAAAACTGCGTAAAAAGTGGCAGAGAACACGGGCACCAGAAGATAAAAAGCGATTAAATCAAACCTGTAATAAGTTAAAGAATTTGATCAGTAGTATAAAAAATAAATCATTTACTATCTATATGAAAGGACTAACAGCAGATAAAGATACCGATTACTCTTTATGGAAGGCAACCAGGAGTATTAAAAGACCTATTAATCAAATCCCGCCAATAAAAAAAGGAGATGGAGCATGGGCAAGGAGCGATAAGGATAAAGCAGACCTATTCGCCAACTATCTAGAAGAGATTTTTCAACCTTTACCTAGGCAAACATCTGAAGAGAACATAAAACATGGCAAGAAAAGGAAGGTATAGAACTTAGGTGTGTAACGCTCAAAGAATTAAAATGTGAAATACAGCAGAATATAAATGCAAAAAAAAGCTCCAGGATATGATTTAATCATAAGACACATTCTCAAAGAATTACCACAAAAAGCTCTTATCCAGTTATTACACATGATAAATACTGCATTAAGACTTAAATATATCCCAAGTCAATGGAAGGTAGCAGAAGTGCTCATGATCCTTAAACCTGGAAAAAACCCTAATGAAAAGGAATCATACAGACCGATTTCACTCTTATCTCAATTATCTAAGCTATTTGAAAAACTATTGTTAAAGCAATTAAAACCTATAATAGAGGAAAGTAAGTCAATACCAGATCACCAGTTTGGATTTAGAAACAAACATTCAACTATTGATCAAGTACATCGTATAGTCGATATCATAGAAAGAACATTAGAGGGAAACAAAATTTGTTCTGGAGTATTTCTAGACGTGGCCAAAGCCTTCGATAAAGTATGGCACAAAGGTCTAATTTTTAAGCTTCAACGAGATCTACCTGAGCACTTTTATCAAATATTGTTATCCTATATTGAAGGGAGATATTTCCGAGTTAAATATGGAAATGAATACTCTGAATTGAAGAATATAGCTGCTGGAGTACCTCAAGGAAGCGTCTTGGGGCCAATACTGTTCCTTATATTTACTAGGGATATTCCATATCAAGTTGATACTACTATGGCTACCTTCGCTGACGACACAGGAATAATGGCAATAGGCCATACAGTAGAGTACACAGAAAGCCGTCAATAGGGTCAATGAGTGGACCAAGAAATGACGTGTAAAATTAAATGAATCTAAATCCGTACACATCAACTTTACGAATAAGAAAACTAAGATACTACCGATAAAAATAAATAATCAAACTATTCCTCAAGTTCAATCAGTGAAGTATCTAGGAATGATACTAGATGCAAAACTAAATTGGAGAAAACATATAGAAACTAAAAGAAAAGAGTTAAATATCAAATATAAGAAACTTTACTGGCTTATTGGGAGAAATTCTGAACTTGACATATATAATAAGCTATTAATATACAAGCAGGTGTTAAAGCCAGTTTGGACCTATGGGATACAGCTTTGGGGCTGTTCTAAATTGACTAATATAAAACATATACAGACATTTCAAAATAAAGCTCTAAGAACAATAGTTAATGCACCTTGGTATGTGCGCAATGATCAGATACACAGAGATCTCAAGATCGACACAGTTACAGAAGAAATAAAAAATACAGCAAGGAAACATCATATAAGAGTGCAGCACCATGGAAACAAAGAGATGTTGAATGTGCTTAGTAAGTGTGAAGTTAGAAGATTGAAAAGAATCAAGCCAAATGACTTAATGTGACCGCAAGAATTAGTGTAAGCTTTGGGGGTCTTCAGTGGAAGACTCGCCTATACATTGCGAACTTATTTATGAAGGAAATATTACTAGATAAGCTTTCGCTTAGTTGTAATTTAAAAAAAAAAAAAAAAAAAAAAAAAAAAAAATCACATACTTATCGACAATCATCATTCATGTGAGGAATTACAGATATATTTGCTCCCATATCAACAAGATACCAAAATCCACTTCACCTGGCACTAGAAATGACATGGCAAGAAATTGGGCCTCCTTCACCTGCTGCATTAAGTGTAAGATATTTTAATTTGATATATTTTTGGGATGTTGGATGGAGAAATTGAGCATGGGCTTCAGGATTTCTTTGCTCTGAAGTTGTATTTGAAATGGTATAGCATAACGATCCATTAGGGTTGAAACTGGAATTATGTGTTCTCTCGTGACAGTGGCAAGCGAGGAGCGAGAGCATTGAGAGCTGTCTTCTGAAGAGCAAGATCTTGTTAACTTGCTGTCAGTGACTGTTGAGCTATTTGCGCTTCCAACCAAGAAATGTGATAGTAATCACCATTTTGATGATTGATTGCTTGTTGATGATGCTGGTGAACCATTGAGGATCCACATTTGATTGGAGATATGAAAAAGCAGTTATTTGTCAAGGCCATTCTTACTTGTGACTTCTATTTTCACTGCAACTCGTGCAAGCTCCACTTCCTTGATAGGATGCTTGGTTTCATCTTTCTTGTTTATGTTTACAGAGTAATCACATCGGTGTTCACCAATATAGGAACTGATCACTCCCCTCTCACTTAAACAGCCCGGGTTCGATCCCAAGCGACTGCATGTGATTTGCAGTGGACAAAGTACCACAGGGGCAGGTTTTCTCTAAGATTTCCCCTGCCATCGTATTCCAGTGGTGCTCCATCTTCATTCATGTATCATCAGTATAATCACCTGCGGTGCCACAAGTAGTTAAAGCAGGCATTAAACACTATATATATGTAAAATAGTGTCTATATTACTATGTCAATTTATAAAACCACATTCAATAGAAATGGCAGCTTATAAAGTTTTATTATCTGCTTACCTTTCTTTACAAGTCAACTATGGAAGGAACAGGATATAGGATATACAAATGAGAATCCTCTCAAGGAATATTTATATTAGCCACAATACAAAGTTCGATCATTGTTTTACAGTATGTTTGACAATGGTATGACTCCATTATGCAATTTTACTAAAATTAAATTTTGCCAGCTTCTGGGGATTAGAACATGATTTTAAATGTGGATTAACTGACATCTAAAACCAAATGAGTAAAACAAAAGTATTGTATTCTTCATTGTTTATGAATATGGTATGCTCCATTTTCATTTCTTATTAAACACGTGACTTTACCTTGAACATACAACTGGTTTGGTTTAATTTCAACTCCAGTTTGAAAATTACACTTCTGGATGTATGTCACTTCTTCTCCCTTAGCAACACTGAACTTTTTTGCAAACCTACTTGTGATCATAGTGATTGCCTACGATTGGTATGATATAGCAAGATTATGTGGTAGCTGAAAACAGCGTTACCAAATGTCCTTAATGTGTCACGTTCACACATATGGTTACTACTGTTTTCTTAATCATCATTTTGAAGAATCACACACAAACAACAGAACAGAGCATATGGCCAGAAGTTGTTATGTGTGTGTGTTTTGCCTTGTTGAAAGATATGCTCTACAAAAACAGTATATCCCTGAATTGAAAGTAACATAATTTAAAATTGAATTGAACATCACTATATAGTTTTCAATAGATTTTACCAACTGATAATCAAACTAAACATATAAATTTATGTAACAATGAAACAAACTAAAAACAATCATACACCTTAAGTTTAGATTATATGTAAAATAAGCCTAACTTTGGTTTGAAATTCCAATCTAGTCTACATCAGTAATCCAAGTGCATAGCAACTTTCTGAATGTACTGTATTTTTGCAGTATAATTAAGATATTAAAAGAGGAGCTTTCTAATAAATATGTACTCACTATATAGCAGTATTTCTTTGGATCGGTCATTTTCATCAGGACATCTGGCTTGTGCTGCATCCTGATTTGTGTATCATTTATCCAGACCCACAGTTTGCACTTGTAGAACATTTCTTGATCTTAGGACTATATGGAAACACCGACTGCAATTAGCTCTACCAGAACTGTTCAAATAGACAATTGAACATTTTAAACAAGCCAAGGCTTCGGAATCAGTTATTCATATGCAGTATATTCTACATATGCATTCACACACATTCTACAGTGAATATTACAATATATCAAATTTACATGCTCTAATACATTGAAATTATATTAACAGCAGCATGTATTTTGTACAATACATAAAATCTAATACATTATTCTTTCATTTAGTTAAACACAGAGTAAATACTGGAGGAGTAAAACAGATTTGGACAAATCTAATGTCATTTGACAGTGATATTACGTGGCTGAATTACCAGGTTGCTCTATTATTTTGTCCTGTATTTAGTCACAAAGTATATTATGCTCAGCATTTGTTTTCAACTGCACAGTGTGTATTTATTTATGATTCATATGTGATAACACATTTTGTGAGTGGACTCTCAATAGTGAGCACAATGGCGAAATTGACCCACGTTTAATATTTTTCACGGATATGGCTTGGCTTCACCTTCATGAATATGTGTGTGCTCAAAATGATTACTATTGCAGCTCTGAGAAGCCTAATATTGTTTATGAAATACCCCTTCATGATCAACAAATTGGTGTGTGGTGCGCCATTAGCGGAGAAAAAGAAATAGGACAAATTTTGTTGAAGTCAACAGTTGATGCCCATACATACGTGAATGCAATAAGCGAGTAGGAATCCTCTAAATAAGGACATTTCTTTATATAAAGGGACACACTTAGCTAACCGGTCTGCACTAAATAGTGTCAATTGCGGCCCATATTGGCATATGTACTGCAGTGAGCCACTCGCTGAGCCCAGTGCATGGCTGGCCCAGACATTAGAAACCAGTTTTATATTTGAGTGCAAGGAACACAGAGCAATGGCAGAATTGGAAACTGTAAACATGAGTTACTCGGAATTGCCTATTTTGCATATATATTTTAAACCAGAATTGGAAAAAAATTCCCATGCAAAGTTGTTGGTAATAGAACAAAGTGTCTAGTGCATAAATAGTATGTTGTGCTAAAAACATATAACATACAAAAACACCAGGTGTGTGAAACACCAGGTGGCATATAGTGAGCTTGTTAGAGAAGGGTGAGATACATTGATAAAGCAGCTCAAAGTTCATACATTGGATGTAAGCAGAAACATATACTTAAGAGGATAGATATAATAGTAGTAAATGCACAGTAATTATTTTGCAATGAAATGTGTTCCAATTTATATCACAAATACATATACAAATGTTTTTATGCTTGTAAAAGGGAACTTTAACCTTTAAAGTCACTTTGTTTAAACAATCTGATTTTTATTGTAACATTCACATTATTACCTATTGTTGCTAATTGCCAAGAACAATAAACGATGTGTCCATAGTAAATTGGGAATATACATATTACAAACTCTTTAAACTAGTGAATCTGGTCAAGCTATTAACTCTCAGAAGCTAGATCCACATTCAGAATTCAAATATTACTGATCTAGAAATACTGATTTTTTTTAGGGGATTTAGAAGTGAGAAATGGCTGATTTCATAAAAAGTAATCAGTGGTTTTGCTTTCACATTATAAAATTGTTTTGTTTTGCTTTCTTCTTTTTCAGCATTAATTTTCTCCATTTCTCCCAAGAGGCATGCAATGCTGATGCTCCACGCGCCAGCTTTGAGCTAGCACACCTGATTGCTGCAAAACACAGACCTTATGCAGAAGGGAAGTTCATCAGAGACGGCATATTAACCAGCTACAGTGCCTTATTTTCGACATTGACCCAGGCTGCCAATGAAGAGTTCTAGCAGCTCCTTGCTGGCAGAGCCCAGATCAACGTTGAAAATAAGGCAGTGTAGAAATGTACGCGTCAGTGAAATAAAAGCTGGCATCCATTAGCATGTCAAGAAATAATGTAACCAACAATGTTTAGGAACTTGCTAGTGACCTGGAACTACAACTTATAAATGAATATAACAATTTTTTTTAGAGACACAGCACAAATGGCTACATATATTTGAGGAATCAGCCATCAGCTGCAAATGACAGAGGAGTTTCATGACTTTCTGCCAATGAGTGGAACCACAAAAGGTCATGGCATTTTCAATATTGAATGTATAGATGTAAAGGACTTATGTAGGGACAGCCTTATATCAGTTGCGACGGATGCTGCAGT